>PVHY01019313.1:11655-27684 GCA_004024945.1 Uropsilus gracilis
AAAAAAAAAAAAAAAAAAAAAAAGAATGGGTAGTGGCCTAACAGCAAAGTTCCTAAAAAGAAGACTTGGAGACCTACCATGGAGGAGCAGCACTACCAAAACACAAGACTGGGAATCGGGTCCCCAAAATTAAAGACCTGAAACATAATGGGATGAAGCAGCAAAATGAGGCAGAAAACAATAGAAAGAACAGCCACCAAGAAACAAGAAACATGGATACAAGCCAAAGGCGCTCAGAATGGTCAATGAAAATATTAAGAAAAATAAGACCAAAAAGACTAAAGGGCTAAACATGGACAAACAACAAAAAGAAAGGAGGCAAAGAGACCAGAGGGAGCATGGTGGGGTGGGATAATCCTATGGAGATCAACAATTATGCAATCATGTATTGTACAAAATCCAAAAATAAAAATATTAAAATAAGAAATTTTTAAAAATAACATAAAATATTATCATTTCTTTATGATAATATTATATATAAAATAAATAATATTAAATGGATATAAATAATATAAAATAAAAATTATTAGTTTAATGATATGTAGATAGTTATCATTATAAATACATATAAGATGTCATACTACTTAATAAATAAAAATACTTAAATAACTAATCCTCTGGTAATAATGTCAACTGGTTAAAACCTAAAAGTTAAATAAAGTTAAATATACTTTCAAATGTCATCTACTCTTGTTATAGTTTTTCTGATTTAAGTTAATTTAAATCATTCTAAACAGCTTGCACCAGACATGTTCCTTTCCCAGGGGAACCATCCAGTTGCCCCCACCTGCAGTTGAGTGGTTTGACTGCCCCCACCCACAGGTGAGGTAAGGTGAGGTGTGCTGTGTTTCCACTCACAGCCACATTGGACCACTGGGGCACTTCAGTACCAGCACTATTAGAGTGGTGCTGGCACTGATAAAGACTCTAAGCAAATAATCAACTGTATGCAGAGACACACAAGAAGAAAAACAGGACAGATAGGGCAGAGGTAAATAACAAATAAGCAATATCAAATCTTGAGAACCACTAACAAACACACAAAAAAATTCTGTGTTGAATGTTATCAAAGTCAACCAAATACAGAAAAAGAAAGCCCAGAAACTAACTACCATAACAACTCAGACACAAGACAGAAGAATCCACAACCTGACGGTAGGTAGGAACTTGGAATTTGGGTTTACGTTTCAAAGGACTCTAGCTATTTAGAGTCTCCTGCAAAGACTCAGGTTTAACAGCCCAGCGGCTCAAAGAGAGAGAATGTACAGGACAACAGGGCAGACCTGACAGCCCAGAAGTGCAGGTTCTATAGCATGGCACCAGTGCAGACAAGGTAAGGACTTATCCCTCCAATCAATCAACAAACAAGAAATGGCCCAGACACAAAAGCAGAACTAACCACAATGTAGTAGATGATAACATGCCAACCAATACCAGAGCAGCAGTTGCTCAATACATAGAGCAAGCCTGAAGAGAAAACATGGGAAGGAAAAAAATACAAATACTCAAAGTAAGCCCAAAGGGAAACAATTCATCACTAAAGGATAAACAATCTCTAGAAACCAACAAGGACAACATAAAGAAATGACCCATATGTCAGATAAAGAATTCAGACACAACATGATAAAAGCTCTCAACGAGATAAGAGGATAAGTAGAAAAATATAAAAAGAATGCAGCAAAATGAACATTATTGTTGTTGAACAGAAGAATGAGATTGAAACACAAAATAAGAAGTTGAAAGAGATAAAGTTTATAAGAGGAACAATAGAAGAGCTCAAAAATGCAGGAAAAAGCCATGAAAGCTGACTAGAAGAAATTGAAGAACAAATCAGTGCACTAGAGGATACAGAGGTAGAGAGAATGAAGAAAGAAAAAGAGAGAGAAAAGCAAAGTAAGAAGACAGAAGAAAAATGAGAGATCTATCAGATACATTAAAGAAAGGAAATATAAGAATAATTGGAATCCCAGAAGGAGAAGAGAAAGACATAGGAAATGAAAGACTTTTTAATGCAATAATGGAAGAAAATTTCTCAAATATGAAGAACGAAATGAAAACACACATACAGGAAACAAAAGGACACCAAACTACTTTAATGAAAACAAAAAAATACCAAAAAACCTACAGCTAGGCACATCATCGTAAAACTTCCAAGAGTCCAAGATAAAGAAAAAAATAATGAGAATGACTAGAGAGAAGAAACAGATAACCTACAAAGGAAAACCCATTAGGCTGATCTTAGATTTCTCTGAAAAGATACTCCAAGCAAGGAGAGATTGAAGCCATATTTAAAAAAAACCCCAAGACTAAAAGAGCCAGCCAAGAATATTTTACCCTGCAAAGTTGTCCTTTTAAGAAGGAAAAATTAGAACCTTCTCAGACAAAATTTCCAGAAGTTTGCTACCACAAACTCCCACTCTAAGAAATCTTGCAAGAAGCCTCAAGTCCAAAGCCCTCAGAAGAATAAAACAAACATAACAAGAAACCAAATCAGAACCTCAAAATGTCTGCCAGAAAACCAAAGCTAGAACCTCTAAGATCAATAATTACTCTCAATATCAATGGTCTAGACTCATCGATCAAAGACACAGAGTTGCAGACTGGATCAAAAGGCAGAGCCCCACATTCTGTTGCCTCCAAGAAACACATCTAATTCCTAAAGATAAGCATAGATTGAAGGTAAAAGGATGGAAAACAATCCTACAACCCCTCCCCCCCAAGTCAGGGGTAGCCATTCTCATAGTGGACAAAGAAGATTTCAAAATTTAAAAAGTGACAAAGGTCACTACCTAATGCTCTGGGGTTCAACCCATCAAAAAGACATAACAATTATCAATGTACACTTAGCAAATGAAGGAGCACCAAGATTCATAAGACAGTTACTAGCAGAACTGAAAGCAAATATTGGCGAAAACACATACATCATAGGAGACTTTAACACCCCACTCACACCAAGGTACAGATGAACAAAACAGAAACTAAACAAGGACACAAAATCTTTAAAGGAAGACCTAGACCAAATGTACCTAATGTATAGCTACAGAACACTGCATCCCCAAGTAACAAAACACACCATCTTTTCAAATGCACATGGATCCTTCTCTAAAATTGACCACATATTAGGACACAAAGCAAACTTGAATAAATACACAAAAATTAAAATCATACCAACTTTTTCTCAGATCATAAAGGCAACAAACTAGAAATTAACAAGGAAGAGAAAGCAAGAAGAGTGTCCAATATATGGAGACTGAATAATATGCTACTAAACAAAGAATGGATAATTGAAGAAATTAAAGAAGAAATTAAAACCTACTTCAAAACAAGTGACAAAGACACAACATTCTAAAATGTCTGGGATTCAGCAAAAGCATATGTAAGAAGAAGGTTCATAGTATATATAGACCCATATCAAAAACCAAGAAACTATGCAAAGAAATAAACCTCATCTCCCAGCTCAAAAAATTAGAAAAAGAGCAAGAGGAAAAGCCAAAACCCAGCAGAAGACAAGAAATAATTAAAATAAAAGAAGAAATAAATAACCTAGAAACCAAAAAGACTATCCAGAATCAACAAAACTAAGAGCTAGTTCTTTGAAAAAATTAATAAAATTGATAACCCCCTTGCAAAACTCACAAAGAAGAGGAGAACATTCACATAATCAGGATCACAAATGAAAGAAGAGAAATTACAACAGACACATCCAAAGGATAATCAGAGACTACTATGAATATATATATATATATATATATATATATATATGGAAACAAATACAACAACCTAGATGAGATGGACAGATTCTTGGAAAAACACAACTACCCAAAATTGAACAAAGAAGAAATAGAGGTCTTAAATTATGTAGTCACAAGCAGTGAAATAGAAGCAGTCATCAAAACTCTCCCTAAAAACAAGAGCCCAGGACCAGATGACTTTACAAATAAATTCTACATGATATTCAAATAAATTCTACATTTTTTTCTTTACAAATTCTTTACAAATAAAAAAAATTCTTTACAAATAAATTCTACATGATATTCTACATGATATGAAATAACACCTACACTACTAAAACTTTTCCCCAAAATTGAGAAAGAAGGAAAGCTGCCAAACACAATCTATGAAGCAAACATTACACACATACCAAAACCAAATAAGAACAGCACCAAGAAAGAAAACTACAGGCCAATTTCCCTAATGAACACAGACACAAAAATTTTAAACAAAATCCTGGCAAATCAAATCCAATGATGCATAAATAGCATTATTCACCATAACCAAGTGGGATTTATCCCAGGGGCACAAGGATGGTTAACTATAAGGAATTCAATTTACATAATCAACCACATCAACAAGCAGAAACACAAAAATCATATGACCATATCAATAGATGCAGAGAAAACATCCCACAAAGTCCAGCACCCATTTATGATAAAAACCTTTGAAAAATTGGGGATCAAACATACCTCAACATAATAAAAACCATCTATGACAAACCTAAAACAAACATCATCCTAAATGAGGAAAAAACCTAAAATCATTCCAATTAAGATCTGGAATCAGGCCAGGATGCCCACTCACTCCATTACTTTTTAACATTGTACTGGAAGTTCTAGCCAGGGCAATATATAAAAGAAAGATATAAAAGTGATACAGTAGGAGAAAAGGAACTGAAGCTATCATATGCAGATGACATGATTATTTATGTAGAGGACCCAAAAAAAATCTACAGAAAAACTTTTCAAAACAATAGACCTGTTCAGTAAGGTAACTGATTACAAAATCAACACACAGAAGTCAGTAGTCTTCCTATACACAAAAAGTTAAACAGAAGAAGAAATTTTAAAATTCCCATTTATCATTGCACCAAAAAAATAATTAAATACCTGGGAATAAACCTAACAAAACATGTGAAATATCTTTACAAAGAAAACTTTAAGACACTGCTAAAGAGATAGAAGAAGACATAGGAAATGGAAAGACATTCCCTGCTCATGGATTAGAAGAATTAACATCATCAAAATGGCCATCCTACCAAAAGCAATCTACAGATTCAGTGCAATCCCGAATAAAAATATCAATGGTATTCTTTAAAGAGATACAATAAAATTATTGAAATTCATATGGAATAACAAAAGATCTCAAATATCAAAAAGACTCCTGACCAAAAAAGAGAGAGAGAGAGAGAAAACGGAGGTATTACTATCCCAGACTTCAAATTATACTACAAAGCCATAGTAATTAAAACAACTTGGTACTGGTACAAAAACAAACAGACCAATGGAACAGAATTGAGTGCCCTGAAATAAAACCACACATATATAGTCATCTAATCTTTGACAAAGGAGTGAAATATTTACAATGGAACAAGGACATCCTCTTCAATAAATGGCACTAGGAAAACTGGATCAAGACTTGCGAAAAAATGAACCAAGATACCTCCCTAACACCATGTACAAAAACTAACTCAAAATGGAAATAAAATTTGAATGCAAGACAAGAAACCATAGTATACATAGGAAAGCCTGGGCAAAAATCTCCATGAGTTAAAATTCAGAAATCCATCTCTGGACACATCTATCGCAGGTAAAAAGTGAAGGAAAACAAACAGCTGAGGCTGCATCAAACTAAAAAGCTTCTGCACAGCAAAAGAGACAACAGAGAAAACAAAAAGAAACCCAACAAAGTGGGAAAAAAATTTTCCCCTCCATACAAGTGATAAGGGTCTGATAACAAAAATACACAAAGAACTCACACAGATTAACAAAAACAAAGAAAAAACCCAGGTAAAATAGGGGGGAAAACTAAAAAGACATTTCTCCAAACACAAATGACCAACAGGTACATGTAAAAATGCTCAATGTCACTAGAAATGAGGGAAATGTAAATCAAAACCACAGTGAAATGAAAGCCTACCCTCTGGAAGGATTTACCCTCCCAGAGGCCTCTTCTGAGCCTCCCCACTCCATTCAGGTCAGTTGGAAAGTCATTGGCATCAGTGTTGCAATGTGCTGGCACTACTAAGTAAACTAATGTTCAGACTTACTCACAGCCTTGATAACATCCAACATGCCCACCAATACCAGAGCCAAGATTGCTCAATATGTAACACAAGCCTGAAAGCAAGGCATAGTAAAGAGAAAAACTGTAGATATGCAAGCAAGCCCTATGGCTAACAATACATCACCACCAAAGAAAAGCCATTCTCCAGAAAGCATCAAGGAAGATGTTGAAGAAATGACATGTATTTCCAACAAACACTTCAAAAATCACATGATAAAAGCATTTCAACAGATAAGGGAAGAAGTAGAAAAATTAAAAAAAAAACATCAACAAGAATAATGTAATCGATGAACTGAAGAATGAAAATGAATTCCTGAAAATGAAATTGAAGGAGATCCAGGATTTAAGAATTGCCTTGGATGCCTGCCCTCATAGAGAAACCTCCTCACTGACAATGGCTGGGGGAAAGGATCCCCAAAGCCAGAGGTCAGAGAAAGGGGTTGCAGAGACAGTGGAATGGCAAGGAGATCATACTGGAGCCAGCAACCAGACAACACCAATAGACCCCAAATGAGCATGGACTGACTGCCCAATATAAAGCTAAGGATTACAAACCATCAAGCACAATGTGCCATGGCCATGAAACACAGTCCCTCATCTGACAAATGGACACAGTCACAGAAAAAGAGACCAAAGGACCAATGAACCCAACATAAACCTAAAAAGAACAATGAGAGTGGAGACTGAGTAAACACAAGGGGGTGGGGGGTGGAGGAAGGAAGGAAGGTATACCAGTAACCATTTGCCTATGTAAGAAATGAAAAGAATTTAGGGAAAAAATAAATAAAATTTGAAAACAAAACAAACAAACAAAAAGACTGAAAACCTACCTGCAAATCTACCTGGTTCCAATGACACAGTCCCTCAGCCAGTGAAAGAACACTGCCACAGGAAAGAAAGACTAATGAACTTAGCACAGATTAGTAAACAACAAAGAATGGGGTTTGAGAGAATGGAGGGGGCACCAGAGAGAGGAGGGAGAAGGAGGTATCCCAAGAACCATTTACTGAGGTTGTGATTTAAGGAATAAAAATAAGTAATGAATTTAAAAATTTAAAAAATACAATGAGATACCACCTTACACCTGTAAGAAGGGCCCACATGCAAAAAATGGGCAAAAACTAGTGCTGGAGTAGATGTGGAGAGAAAGGAACACTTTTACACTGCTGATGGGAATGTAAACTGTCCCAATGACTATGGAAAGCTGTGTAGAGGACCCTCAAACAAATGGAAATGGAACTACCTTTAGAGCCAGCAATTGTTCTTCTGGGAATCTACCCAATGCTTGTACAAAGGGACACCTGTGCTCAGATGTTTACTGCAACACTATTTATAACTGCAAGAACATGGAAACAACCCAAATGTCCCGAAACAGATCACTAGATGAAAAAGATATGGTACATATACATAATGGAATATTATTCATCAATTAAAAATGACAAATTTGATAATTTTTATGATATCATGGATATACTTAGAATGAAAAAGACAGAAACCAAACGGTTTTACTACTAATACATGGGACATAGGAAAAATAGACAAAAAGTCATGAGGAAGAGTCAAAACAAGCTAACAACCAAGCTGAAGTAAACAACTGGGGGGGAGGGGCAGTGAGAGAGGGTGGGAATGGTCAGGGAGGGAAGGTGGTGGGAAAACTGCAGGGATTACAACAATGTGAAATTTATATAAAATAAATTATTTAATGTAAAAAATAAATAAAAATTAAAAATAAAGGAATATTTAAACAGATTAAATCAATCAATCATGCTAAACAAAACGGGGGGGAGTGGACCTTGGTAAAAAAGTTTTGGTATTTCTTTTTACTGCCCTGTCCTATTAAAAGTTTGAAAAATCAAAACAAGCTAAGCACCAAACTGAATCACACAACTTCAGGCAGGGGGCAAGGAGGGGAATGGTGGGGAGCGGGGGGGGTGTGTGTGCTAAATCCCTGGGATTACAATGATGTGGAATTTATATATAAATAAATATTTTAAAAAAGGAAAAAAGTTTGAAAAAGAATAAGGAGCATAATGTAAGTTAAAGTGAACCAATCTCTAACTTTCTTAGATAGAGGTCCACAAGGCAAGCCCCATGGAAACTCATTTAAAATAAACAATAATGATGATGATGATGATGATGATGATGATGATGATGATGATAAAAGGGAGCAAAGAGATAAACCAGCACCTATGGTAATATAGGTAATAATATAATAAAAATATAATAAAAGGAACCCTCTCGCCAAACAATGGTCCAGTCCAGCTCAAGTTATAATGCAGGAGAGGAGTTCTGTTTGTATTATTAAAGATAATGGAAAACGATGGGTCCTGGTCCAGTGGGTTAAGCCTTCCTGAAATCCAGAAATGAATGGGAGTTAAAGATCAACTGAGGACAAAGATCTGTGCTCATGAACCCAGCAGCAGCCACTGTTCCAGCTGTCTCTTGCTGCCCTGAGGTCCCCACAACTAAATATGCTGGTAACCTACAGCACAGTTGTCCAGGAACTGACTGATGGAAAATGTTAGCTGCATCATAAAAGGAATGCATTGCAAAAAAAAAAAGGACATTATGTGTTTTAGAGAGCCATGTTCTCAATACTCATTTCTGGTCTGCTCTGATAAACTACTGAATGTTGTCTAATGGGTGCGGAGGGAAAAGAAGAGAGTCCTTGGCTATCTGCATAGCTATCTTTGTAAAATACTTCCTGGAGGTCACACTTTGGCCAAATTTGAGCAGTTTAGACTGTACTTGCTGGTAAAATATATGTTTGTAACCATGTGATCTTGAATAATCAAAACCTTCTTTCATTACTGCTTGCTTCATGTTTGATATAAAAATCTGGTTCTAAATAAACTCTGCACCATAGTCCAGAGAGAGGCTGTGAGCCCTTCTGACTGAGTCTTTCTTGGTTTGAATCCAAACCTTACCCTCACCCTTGGAACTGTTTGAGCTCATAATTGCCACCCAACCAGGGATCTGATTATGGGAGAACTGGTAAAGGACCTCTGTGGGAGAAAGGAGGCACCTTGTCAAAAGGTAAGTGGAACAGCATTAAGGAAGAACTAATGGGGAGTCAAGGGGGAAGAGAGCTTTTTGCTCAATTACTAATATGCATGATAAAACAGAGGGGAATTAAAGTGTCCCAATCTCAAATGAAGACATTTTAAAAATTTTTTGAAGAGATATGCCCTTGGTTTCCAAAAGTCAGGACAGCTAACACTGTAACGTGGCAAAGAGTAGGATGATCAATACACAATTTTTATATTGCAAATGGGCTTGATAGAGTTCCCATTGATGCTTTTGGTCTCTGGTATTTAATACAGGACTGTTTAGATCTCAGAGCTGAGCTTGGCAAGTGGTCTGTGGCCAGAATGGCCCCAGAGGGTGAGGAAACAGAACAGGAAATAAAAACTTGGTAACCACAGTAGGGGATGATGATCTACCTCTGGCAGAGGAGGAGACATTAGAGGATGAGACTGCAGAATATCATAAAAATTGGGCCTAACAGCAACTGTGCCCCTGCCCAGGTCTTATCTGGCACTAGAAACTTTAAAAATTACAGAAAAACCTGAACCAGTTAAAAACAAATCAGAAATGCAGCCATACACACACACACACACACACACAGATCTTAGAAAAGAAATAAAGGTATTGGAGGCTAAAAAAAATGTACCCTCCTTGTATGCCCCCTGCACATGCATTAAAACCTGCTAATCCTCATACTATCAATACACAGTTATCAGAAATTCAGACTCATAAGGAACCGGCTGTGGAGTACTTGAGACTGATAGAGAAGGGAGCAGAGCTATCTGTTGCACCTGGGCCTTGTTTAGCATTCCCAGTCCAAGAAACGCCCCATCCTAACAATCCAGGTCAGGTCATCAGGACACACAAGTGTTTCACCTTCAAACAAATCAAACAACTAAAGACTGCAGTATCTCAATATGGACCAACAGCTCCTTATACTATGGTCCTGTAGGAAGGGCTTAGTGAGGAAACTCTACCACCCAATTATTGGCGACTGTTCACCTGAGCTTGTCTGGCTGGAGATTATTTACTGTGGAAATCAGATTGGTATGAGAACTGTAAGAGAGTGGGTGGTGGCAGCCAATGCTAGAGCTAATAATGGATTTACTTATGAAATGTTAGTTGGAGAAGGTCTGCATTCTGAAACTGTTGCTCAGATAGTTTATCAGGTAGCAGTATTTGTTCAAATATCAGCACAGGTAATAGCAGCTTGGTAGAAAGTTAAATCAGCAAGTCAGACTGTTACTTTTTCTAATATTAGACAAAGGCCAGATGAGCTGTTTTCAGATTTTGTGCACCACATTTTAACTATTGCAGAACAGTGTTAGGAGAATCTGAGAACTCTATGTTACTGGTAAAACAATTGGCCTACAAGAATGCCAATTCAGCATGCCAGGTGGCAATTTGGCCCTGGAAGACTAAAGGAAATCTGCAAGATTGTGTTTGTATGTATGCTGACATAGGGCCAGGCTATATCTAGGAGATTGCTCTGGCCACAACACTGCAAGGGACCGTAGTAAAGAAGAACATTCTCTTTCGGCAGACTAAACAGTCAGGGCATAGTAATCCTGGGGTTTGTTTTATTTAATTGTGGCAAACCTGGGCATAGAGCAAAATATTGCAAGACCAAAGTTGGTGGAGGCACTAGGGAGGGCAGAAAAACTCCAAATATATGCCCTAGATGCTATAAAGAAGCACACTGGGCAAATCAGTGTAGACCTAAAAGAGATGTTTTTGGAAGGTCTTTACCACCCCAGCGGGGAACAGCCAGAGGGGCCAGTTCAAGACCCTGAAAACAGTGGGGCATTTCCAGTCAACCAGAATGTGCAAAAAAAAAAAAAAAAAAAAAAAAAAAAAAAAAAAAAAAAAGAATCCATTCTGGACCTCTATCGAGCAACCTCAGGCAGCACAGGACTGGATCTGTGCTTCTTCTTACACAGTATTAATTTCTGAGATGGGGATGCAGGACCTGCTGACAGGAATATATGGTCCACTTCCTGAGGGTTCAGTAGGTTTGTTAATAGGACGCAACAGTACAACAAGGAAATGACTTGTGGCTCCAGGAGTTATAGATGCTGATTATACTGGTGAAATCAATTATAGCACATACCCCAAGAACTATCACAGAGATCCCTTCACTACAAAGAATCACTCAGTCCCATTGCCATTACTTCCAACAAAAAACAAAGCAGAAAAGGCAGCTTGGGGTGACAATGGCTTTGGGTCTTCAAATGTCTATTGGGTTCAGGCTTAGCGAGACCAATGTTGAGAATCAAGCTAAATGTGAAAACTTTTGAAAGCCTGCTACATACTGGAACAGATGTCTCCTGCATTAGTGAGCATCATTGGCCGGCCCAGTGGCCTAAAACAGCCACAATGACTGATTTTTAAGACATAGGTCACCCATGCCAGAGCTTTTCTTTGTTGACATGGCAAGATGAAGAGGGACATGGCAAGATGAAGAGATATCCAACCTTATGTCATCCCTAATCTGCCAGTCAATTTATGGAGAAGAGATATAATGAGTCACATGGGGGTTTACTTACATAGTCCTAGCCCCATTGTCACTAATCAAATGCTCAAAGGTGGTTTACTGCCATATCAAAACTTAGTTAAGGAGGGGCAGGGAAGAAAAACACCAATCAGTCCTATAAGCAAACATGATAAGACAGGTCTAGGATATTTTTAATGGAGGTCACTGTCTTTTCTGTGTCCCATGCAGATGCAGTAACCTAAAAAAGTAATAGCCCTGTGTGGGTAAAACAGTGGCCTCTGGCATCAGAAAAAATAAAAGCAGCAAGGATGTTAGTGCAGAAACAACTCGCTTTGGGACATATTCAACCATCCACTTCTCCTTGGAATTCTCCTATATTTGTTATTAAGAAAAAGTCTGGAAAATGGCGCTTATTACAAAATTTATGAGGGGTTAATGCTACTATGCAGGTAATAGGACCCTTGCAAACTGAATTGCCAAGACCTTAAGCATTATCAAAATATTCTTACAAATTAATTATAGATTTGAAAGATTGCTTTTATACTGTTCCCTTGTCTCCTCAGGATTGTAAGAGATTTGCATCTAGTGTGCCTTCAGAAAATTTCTCTGTTCCCTGGGATAGATATAAATGGAAGGTCCTGCCTCAGGGCATGACTAATAGCCCTACCTTACATGAGAAATTTGTCTCCTTGGCTTTAAAGCATACTAGAGAAATATTTCCACAAGTTTATATTATTCATTATATGGATGACATCTTATTAGCCTGCCTACATGAGCCTCAGTTGCTCCAGGCATTTTCACATATGCAAATTAGCTTACGTGCTAATCTGGAGCCTGAGCACATGTTTGTGTTTTCCCACAGGACTCTGAAAGAGCACGCTGGTTGTCAAAAAGATTAGTATGACAAGTGGAAGATGTGCCAGAGAAGCCTGATGATCATGATAGTGATGATAATAATGATACTGTGGACATATGTTCTGGATCCCCCAGTTCTCCATCCAGTAATTTGGGAAAGTAGAGAAAGACTTGTGAGAACAAATAAAACCTATTTGTGGGGATACCCAGGATTGTCGTCCCCAGCACAGACTATTCACAAGTCTATGAACTACACTGGTATGGGTCATGGGACTCCTGTATGTTTTACTAAATTGGGCAATTTGACAGGATGTATGAAAGTGCGAAAAAGTAATCTGTATGGGGAGAGGGTTTGAATGGTTGCTATTCAGTGTACATGCACTATCCAGGACATGAATCTTTGAACCACTCTGTAATGAAACCTGCAGATTTTCATCAATGTGTCCAATATTTGGCAGGGGAAAATGCTCTTTGCCATGGAGACATTGTCATGCCTGGAAACCTCCAATGCTCCACATACACAGCATAGAAAGCTCTGTTGTGGACTGGTCAGACAATGTGACTCACCTTTCATCTGGACTTTGGTATACAAGGACTAAACATCCTCAAAAAGAAAACTATGGAAAGTAGCTGCAGCCCTGGGAGAATTGAACACACAATTGAAAATTCCCTGTTCCAGATTTTATGATAGTTCTGATAGAGGAATACAGCACACTAGCAGCTGTGTTCCACATCCTTGTAAAAAGATGGTTAATTGTTCTTCAAGCTGCTTTAAACCCATTTTGGTCTGTGTTCTTTTCCTGTATGCATTTTTGACTAGAAATTTTACTATTCTATGGATGCTAATGAATTTAACATAAGTTGCTATGATTATAATGTATCCTTTTGTATCTATGCTAATGATAATAAGTCCATATCACCCACAGATCTTAAGTCTTGATTTCTTCCACTTGTTATTAACCCTTTTTTCATCCAAATTTCTGCTGATTGAGGCCTTTCAGACCAACAGGTAGTGTTTTCAGCGAAAAACGTTCTGAATTCAATCACACTCCAAAGCATGCAATATATATTTTTATGGAACTTCCCTGATCATTGATGTTTATAGGTGAAATCTCTCTATATTTTACACTTCATGAGGTAGAAAAGGGTATAAGTCCATATCATCCACAGATCTTAAGTCATGATACTCCCATTTGTTATTAATCCTTATTTCATCCCAATTCCTGCTGAATTAGGCCTTTCAGGCCAACAGGCAGTGCTTTCAGGGAAAACCTCCTGAATTCAATCAGACTCCAAGGGGTACAGTATATATTTTCTGTGACTTCTCTTTACTTTGATGATTATAGATGAAATCTCGACACTGTGCACACACAGGTTAGTGGCTGGAGGTCACTGTGCCAGCTCCAGGCTTTTGGGAGTGACCCCTTCGCCATGCCACCCCCTCTGCCACCCCTGGGAGCCAACCCCCACAGCCAGCTTCCTCCGGAAACCCGCCCACACTGCGCACGCACAGGTTAGCGAATGGAGGTTAGCGGCTGGAGATCACCGCGCCAGCTCCAGGCTTTTGGGAGGGACCCCTTCACCGTGCTGCCCCCTCTGCCACCCCTGGGAGCCAACCCCCACAGCCAGCTTCCTCCGGAAACCCGCCCACACTGCGCAGGCACAGGTTAGTGGCTGGAAGTCACCAAGCTGGTTCCAGGCTTTTGGGAGGGACTCCTTTGCCATGCCGCCCCCTCCGCCATCCCTGGGAGCCAACCCCCACAGCCAGCTTCCTCCGGAAACCCGCCCACACTGCGCACGCACAGGTTAGTGGCTGGAAGTCACCGAGCTGGCTTCAGGTTTTTGGGAGGGACCCCTTCACCGTGCCGCCCCCTCCACCACCCCTGGGAGCCAACCCCCACAGCCAGCTTCCTCCGGAAACCCGCCCACACTGCACACGCACAGGTTAGTGGCTGGAGGTTAGCAGCTAGAGGTCACCACTCAGGCTCCAGGCTTTTGGGAGGGACCCCTTCACTGTGCCGCCCCCTCCGCCACCCCTGGGAGCCAAACCCCGCAGCCGGCTTCCTCTGGAAACTCGCCCACACTGCGCACGCACAGGTTAGCGGCTGGAGGTCACCGTGCCAGCACCAGGCTTTTGGGAGGGACTCCTTCGCCGTGCAAATTACTAAACTTAAGTACAGATCTACTTTCAACCTGGAATACACTCCCATCAACATGCCAACCAACACAAGATCCATGGTTTCTCAATATGTAGGACAGGTTCGAAAGCAAAACACAGTAAGGAGAAAAACTTTAAACATGCAAGCAAGCCCTACAGGAAGTAATCCATCCCCAACAAAGAAAGGACAATATCCAAAAAACATCAAAGAAATGATTTGTATCTCAGAAAAGATTCCTCTATTAACATGCTAAATGCACTCCAACAATTAAGAGAATTAGAAAAAAAGGACAACAGTATGATAGAAGCAATTAATGTACTAAGGAGGAAGTAGAAACATAAAAAAGAAAGGATCAATATGCATACCCTGATCAATGAACTAAAGCATGAAAATGAATCCCTAAAATTGAAATTGAAAAAGACTCAAGATTTAAAGGTTGCAATAGATGAGCTCAAAAATGCACAGAAAAGCCATGGCAGTAATAGATGAAATAGAGGAATGAATCAGCACACTTGAGGATACAGAAATGGAGAGGACAAAGAAAGAAAAAGAGAGAGAGAAACAAAGTAGGAGGACTGAAGACAAGCTCAGAGATATGTGAGATTCCTTAAGGAAAAGAAGCATAAGAGTAATAGGAATCTCAGAAGGAGAGGAGAGAGTTATGGGAACTGAAAGGTTGTTCAAAACAATAATAGAGGAGAACGTCCCCAATCTGAAGAAAGAAATGAGTATAGACATACAGGAAGCCAAAAGGACACCAAACTACTTTAATGAAAGAAAAGCCACAGCAAGACACATCATTGTAAAACTTCCTAGAACCCAAGATAAGGAAAAAATAATGAGAATGGCTAGAGAAAAGAAACAGATAACCTACAAAGGAAAATTCATTAGACTGACCTCAGATTTTTCTGAAGAGACACTCCAGGCAAGGAGAGAATGGAGTAACATCTACAAAAAACTCCAAGAAAAAATGTGCCAGCCAAGAATACTCTACCCTGCAAAGCTATCCTTCTTCTACGAAGGAAAAATTAGAACCTTCTCTGACAAGCAAAGTCTCCAGAAATTTGCTACCACTAAACCCCCACTCCAAGAAATTTTGCAGGAGGCCTCAAGACCAAAACCATGAGAAGATCAAATACAAGAAACCAAAACACAAAATAAACCCCAAATGACCACCAGGAAACTGTGGAAACCGTTAGAATCACAAATATCAATAATCACCCTAAACGTCAATTGTCTAAACTCAGCAATCAAAAGACAAAGAGTTGCAGACTGGATCAGAAAACAGAACCCAACATTCTGCTGCCTCCAAAAAACACACCTGATCGCTAAGGATAAGCATAGACTGAAGGTACAAGGCTGGAAAACTACACTACAAGCAAACGGCCCCCACAAGAAAGCAGGAGTTGCCATTCTTGTATCAGACAGAGCAGA
>PVHY01019314.1:0-27612 GCA_004024945.1 Uropsilus gracilis
GGTACTTTCACAAATGGCCACAGAGGATGCAGCTGGAGGGAGGCTGGGTCACACACCTACCAGGCCATCAAACCCAGCTCCTGATGTGCACTTGAGGGGGGTGGTGGGTGGTAGCTGATAATGTGTCTCTGTGCTGCCTGAGGCTAATACAGGCAAGGCTTAGTGAGGGGCCTGGCCCAGAGTCAGGCTCTGGGAACACAGCCCCTGCACACCACCTCCCCCTCTGTGTGTGGTAGTTCAAGCAGGGCCAGGAGGACAGGATTTCTGTCCTAACCTCAGAAATAACCACAGCCCCCAAAGTTCTCATTTGGGGCTGCTTCTCCTTAGCTGACTGGTGATAAACAAGAAAGATAAGATGCTCTTCGGTGGAGGGGAGACCCAGGATGGTCAGCTGACTGCAGGCAGAGGGAGCCCTTTTCTCTCAAGTTCAATGTGAGAACCGAGAGCCCATGCTGGCCTGTCTGGCCACTGGTGCGGGCCTTTCCCAGGCATGACTGAAACACAGAAGCCCTTGGTTCTTGTCTGCATGGCTCACTGACTACACTGCTGGGGGGTGGGGCACCAGTGTCACCAGGCAGGGTGGCCAGCATACACAGTCCAGTCCTTGTCTGTGGTGACCGACACGTGGGAACCCTCAAGGCCTCACATCTCCCCATGCTTCAGCCCACGCCCTGGGTTCCTGCAGAAATGTCCTGCGGTCACTTCACAACACACATCACCAGGTTTCTCTCTGACTTTCTCAAACAGTGAGCTCACTTTCCTAAGCCCCATTTATTGTTGGAGGAACACAAGCAAGTTAGGTTACCTTGTGGAGGGCAGAGCTGGGCGAGGACCCAGGTTTTCTTTCACCAGATTGTGGGTCCTTGGCTGTGACACTGAGTTTTGTCCTGAATCACCTGTGAATATACACGCAGTCCATGGAGCTGCCTGCACGTGGGGATGAGATGACCTCATTCATCCCCTGTGGGGATATCTAGACAGATTATCTCAGTAACATCTCTGGGAAGGAGTAATATTCATTTCTATTAGCTTGACTATTACAAACAGAAGTTACAAATGTTATAATTATCTAGAATAATATTTCCATATCCAACACATGCAAAGTTCTTAAACATTTTGTCAAACAACTGAGAAGGGTTTGCTTCCATTTCTTTCAGCAGCATATATATATCTGAAGTTTCTTCTCCAAGAATAAGCTACTTTTGAAAATATTAAATATTATCTAATGTAAGCCCGGCATGGTGGCTTGTGCCTATAAGCTTCAGCCTATGAAGCGGCCAGGGCTAGGGATCATGGTTCGAGTCCTGCCTGGGGCCCGTAGTGAGACCTAGCTCCAAAAAAAATAGCTGGGCATGGTGGCACGCGCCTGTAATCCCAGTTACCTGGGAAGCTGAGGTACCCCAGGCACAGGTACTTGTGGTACCCCAGGCAACGTGAGCTTGTGGTTCCATGGGCAAAAATAGTGAAACGTAGTCTCAAAATAAAATAAAATAAAATATTATCTAATATAACATGCGAAAACTTATATTTGTAAGAAAAAACAAATTGCAGCTAAATTTCTATATGACTAGTTACTTGAAGCATATCCCATGCTGTGTGCATTCACTTGTCTATTTATGCTCATAGACAGTGTTTTTGACCTGCAGATGTATTTAAGGGAACTGTATCACTACGAGTAAAGAAATTGAGGGTTTCTTTATTTGGATATAGTGCAGAGTTCATCCTGTATCTTTTCTCAACTGGAAATTGTGGTTCATATTAGCTGTATTCAAGTGGGTACTGTTCTAATGTTTCATCAGAGTCTCAAGCTTGTAGAAAAAAAATAAATAAAAAGTTGGAAATTCACTTACTGCCTTCTTTTTAAGTGGAAATTGAAGTGTCTTTCATGGGCATGATTCAAAGGTGGTCTGATACAATTCTTCTACTCTGTGGTCTCTGAACTTATATTACAGCCATAGCATAACTAGCATTTTAGTCTGCAAGCAAAGAGAAGCTACTGCAATTTGATCTGGTGGAAAAGTCTTCCGAAACAGTGGGAGACAAGAGTGTTGGGCAATGCCCATGCAGGGAACTTTACCCCTTAGATTGGGTGACTTTTGGTGTCCTGAGTTCAAGAGAGACATACATACTACCTACTCTGGGACAGCTGTGAGAAGGAGGGCATACATATGTGTGGACAAGGCAGGGACAACTGATCTAGCATTGACCTGCCTGCATTGGTGTCCACTTACTCATTGACTAATCTGGTGTTGGCTTGGGGTGGGTTCCCTTCTGCAGGGCTTTTGCAGGGGCCACCGTCCATGACTTTTTCAACTGGCTCACCGTGTTTGTGCTCTTACCTCTGGAAGCTGCCACCCATTACCTGGAGGTCCTGACTGACGTTGTGCTAGAGAGCATCAACATGAAGCATGGAGAAGATGCTCCGGCACTTCTGAAAGTTATCACAGATCCTTTCACAAAGCTCATCGTCCAGGTAATACAGCTCTTTTGAGAATGAATGCCCTACGTGACACCCCCTTGTCACACCCATAATCTAGGAATGGTGGAGGAGGATGAGGGACATCGCTCTACTATTGCCATGGAAAATGGCCAGTGTGGCCGGGCACGGTGGCTCGGGCATGTAAGCTTCATCCTATGAAGCAGCTGGGGCTAGGGATCGCAGTTCGAGTCCCACTCAGGGCAACACAGTGAGACCTAGTCCCAAAAAATAGTTGGGTTTGGTGGCGTGCCCCTGTAATCCCAGCTACCTGGGAAGTTGAGCCTGGGGATTGCTTGAGTCCATGGTACCCTGGGCAACGTGAGCCTGCGGTTCCACGGGCAAAAATAGTGAGACCTAGTCTCAAAAAAAAAGAAAAGAAAAGAAAATGGCCAGTGTGGAGGTAGAAATGCAAAGGACATTTGATAGGACAATAACCTCGTTTGTATCTCAACTTTATCACATGCACCATCCTTATTGAGATAAGAGCGAGAGGTGATGCCCCTTAACTTAAGTTCTAAGACTCAGGCTTTCCATTGACTGTTAGGGACAATTTATTCCCATTACTGAACACATAAGTTATTAGGATTGACTAAAAGTATTACCTTACTCTTTATTCTTGGATCTTCATGCTTGTCTGACATGTGTCTGACTATGAGCAAAAAGACTGTTGCCCTTCTTGGAACTATCTAACCTCTCTGGTCATTAGGAAGAGTCCATTTCATCGATGCAACTATTTCATTTATTGAAAGACTAATGACCAGTGCTTACGTTTCATTAACGGAAAGTTTGTACATGCAACGTGGGGCAGAAACGTCCAACCTGGATTTCTATTTCCTCTGAACTTCTAATCATCCAGTAAAGATCTGCTGTGTGCTCTTCCATATTGATGTTTGTATATATAATCTTTTCTTTCGTTATTCAACACTTACATATTATTCTCAAGGTGCTATGCTCCATTCTGGGAGTGCCACTAGGGGGAGTCCCAGTGCACTCCTGTAGGGACTAAGTCAAGTTCAGGACCTCAGAGGCTCAGAGGTTATCAACAACCCCCACCTGAACTCTGAGGACCTGCTGATTTTCCTTTACCTTCCTCAGCTAGATAAAAAAGTTATCGGCCAAATTGCAATGAATGACGACTCGGCAGGAAACAAGAGTTTGATCAAGATTTGGTGCAAATCTTTGACCAATGTGGTAAGTTTCTAAGAATATTGCTGAGCAGTAAAACTCTTAACTGTGCTTTAAGTGAAAAGTTAGGAGAAAGAAAATTTGGGGGTTTCTGAAAAATTACTCACTGACTGACCAATGAGTAACGAATGAGTGGTGGATGAATAGACAGAGTGAGCAGGAGACACAACCACTCTGCGCATCTCCCTCCACAGCCATATTATATACTTTCACATTTCCTGGTGCTTCTATGTTTCCATTATTGGCATGATTAGTGGAAATAGTGCATTGTGTTCATATGTGCGCACACCTGTGTGTATGATGGTGACTCTCCCATTCCCCACATTTCCTGCTGCTCCCACCAAAAGAGAATACTGTGAATTATAAATACTATTCTCTTATTTGTCACAGACTCAGATGAATGTCACCATCCCTTCACCTGAGAACTGCACCTCTCCTTCCCTCTGTTGGACAGATGGTTTCTACACCTGGACCATCAAGAATGTGACCTATAAGGAGAACATTGCCAAGTGTGAGTGAAATATGTAGACCTCAGCCTCATGGAAGGTAGTCTGGGTACCAATGGGTATTGCTCGTGTATGTAGAGCACTAGTCATGATGGAAAAAAGGACAGTGAGATTTACTGAGCACAGACACACCCTGCTCATTAAGTGACTTGCTTCCACAACAGAGGTAACAGAGGCACAGGATAGGTGACAAACCTAAAGTCCCACAGAAGGAGCAGAAGTGGGGCCTGACACCCAGTTCTCTAGCCATTCCATTCCCTCCTCAGACAGCATCAGCACACTCTAGAGTGCTCTCTCCATGAGCCTCAGTATCCCCTCATGGGGACTCTAAGAAGAAGACCCCCCGGGGAGGAAGGAGATATAGAGTCCTCACTGAACAGAAATATCATCCTCCAGTCACGAGTCCCTATGGTACAACCAGCCCCACTCAAGGACTTGGACTGGAGCACTAAGCAAAGTAGTGAGCCTCCCATATGATGCTCCTGTTTGTATTAAGCTATCATTGTTGTCCATGGACATGGTATAGTGATAGTTTTATTTTTATACATGAAATGATGTCACATATCTGGACACTTCTCCAGACCAGACATCCTTTTTCCCCCTAGATATTCCTTTTATGCACATTTGTGCCCTGCTTCTTGCCCTTCTCTGCATTTCCTGCCAAATTTGCATTAATACTAAACAACATATCTTAATGATTCAGGTCTCAGTTACGACACAGTGAACTTATCGAAGCCCCTCCATATTCCAGGTGCTATACATCCATTGATGTACCCATGTTTTGTTGCAGTCATTACAGGGGTACCCAGTGAGTTTGAAAAACAAGGAGTTTTACATTAGCAATCCCCTGACTCTGATTTGCCTGTCCCAGCTCACCTTGTTCCTCTAGTACTTTATGAGAGCAACCTCAGTATCGTGAGAAAAGCACACTTGGGATTCAGAGGTAGAAGATTATCAGCTCCTAAACTACTGGATAACTGCAAGGATTTCACCCCATCTCCCAGCATCAGCAGATAAACTGACCAGCACATGATCTCAGGACTACATGCAATTGGGGCTGGGAGATCTCATTCTGGACTGCCACAGACTAAAAGCCAGATTCTTCTCCTCTAGGACAGAAAGATGTTTGAGTTAAATAACACTCCTGCAGCTGTGGGAGGTCCATCCTGTCCTAACAAGGGTTTCCCATGGTCTTCTCAGGCCAGCACATCTTTGTGAACTTCAGCCTCCCAGATTATGCTGTTGGCATCATCCTGCTGGTTGCCGCCCTGCTGATTCTCTGTGGATGCCTGATCATGATCGTCAAAATCCTGGGTTCCATGATTAAGGGGCAAGTAGCTGTTGTCATTAAGAAGACCATCAACACTGGTAGGTGCATTGACCTGTCTGGTCTCTTTAGGGGATGGCATTGCTGTGACAATCCTAAAGTCCTTAGATCTCATGGTGCACTAGTGGCTACATGTACTTCCTTGGCTCTGATAAACCGCACAAGTTAATATGCCTCTTACACTGAAATCATTTTTAGTGTTTTGATTAGGACCTCGGGTACAGGATCAACCTTCTGTTCTATGTTCAACAATATCTTGAAAGGAGTCAGCTCAAAGCTAGAGAACTCCCTTCCTTCTCACCAGGTTTCCTCATTTGTAGGACTTGACTGGATCTGTAGGATTCCTAAACAAAAAGATAACATACCCTCCCTGGTCCTCATATCCCAGGAAATTTAATTCTGGACAAACTGTCAGCAACTTGTGTAACCAACTGGATGCAATGGGCAAAGAAGAGCTCCTGCTGACCACAGTAGCTAGACTTTGGAGTCACCAAGCCAAGGTCATAAACTGTCCATGAATCTCAGCACAATAAGACCAAGAGAATCTGCCTCCATGGTCATCATGATGGTGTGCTGACTCTGGAGGATTCCTGGGACATGTGTCTGTCATCTAAAGACACATGTGATGACAAGGATGGGGGGAGCGTGAGCAGGGGGTAGGGTTTCCAAGCCCCTGCATTTCTTTTTTTTTTTTTTTTTTTATTCTAGATCTGGCTATTTTTGCCCATGGAACCCCAGGCTCTCATTGCCTGGGGTACCACAGACTCAAGCAATCCCCAGCCTCAGCTTCCCAGGTAGCTGGGATTATAGGCGCACACCACCATGCCCAGCTATTTTTTTGGAACTAGGTCTTGCTACAGAGCCTAGGCGGGACTCGAACCATGATCTCTAGCCCCAGAGCCTAGGCGGGACTCGAACCATGATCTCTAGCCCCAGTCGCTTCATAGGCTGAAGCTTACAGGCACGAGCCACCTTGCCTGGCCAAGCCCCTGCATTTCTAAATGGTCCTTTAGGTGGAAATGGTTAAGACAGACATTACTGGGAGAGCAGACCAAGAAGTGTATGTACTCTGAGTGCTTTGTGTGAGGAGTAAGCTTAGTTGAGCAATTTCTCAAGAGGTTCATGGCTAGTGGGGTTTAAACACCTGAAACCTAGCCCTCATCCAGCAGGCTGAGACGTCTAAAATCAAGGTATCAGTAGTGCTGGATTCTAATGAGGACCTCCTTCCTGATATACAGATGGCCACCTCATCACTATGTATGGAAGAGAGTGTATGGAAGAGAGAATGTAGAGGAAACAAGTTTTTTTATAGTTTATAAAGACTCTAACCCATTCATGGGGGCTCCATGCTCATCACTTAATAAGTTAGTGACTGAGCCCCCAAACTCCCCAGCTCTAAATATCATCACACGGGGAGTTAAGTTTTCATCATAAAAATTCAGAGGGTTGGCATAGGGTTCAGTCATCTAAGCCCTGACACACAGTCAATACAGGTTTTTGGCCGGGCACGGTGGCTCGTGCTTGTAAGCTTCAGCCTATGAAGTGGCCAGGGCTAGGGATCGTGGTTCGAGTCCCACCTGGGGCCCGTAGCGAGACCTAGTTCCAAAAAAATAGCTGGGTGTGGTGGCGCGTGCCTGTCATCCCAGCTACCTGGGAAGCTGAGGCTGGGGATTGCTTGAGTCTGGGGTACCCTGGGCAACAAGAGCCTGCGTTTCCATGGGCAAAAATAGCAAGACCTAGTCTCAAAAAAAAAAAAAAAAAATACAGGTTTTTGTCTTCATGGCACACACCTCCATCCACCTGTGATTCCATCTTCTTCACCATCAGGGTGAAAGGGATCTAAATGTGTGAGCTACAGTTTCACACCGTGGTGTGGTGTGGAAACCATCTACAAACCTACCTTCTGGCTCAGCCCACCTCTGCACCTTGTAACTGGCGGCAGGGTCTTCATGTGCCATGCCTTCCCTGCAAAGGTTGTGAAAGATCACCTTCCCTGTCTTCCAGATTTCCCCTTCCCCTTTGCCTGGGTGACTGGCTACCTGGCCATCCTTGTGGGTGCAGGCATGACCTTCATTGTACAGAGCAGCTCCGTGTTCACATCTGCCATGACCCCGCTGATTGGTGAGTTTCTCCCCGGTACCGCCCCCTGGTGGCCACTTGCTCGACCTGCGAGCGCCTGATGTTGATGCTGTGGGCTTTGTGTTCCTCCAGGGATTGGAGTGATCTCCATTGAGAGGGCATATCCACTCACGCTGGGCTCCAACATCGGCACCACCACCACCGCCATCCTGGCCGCCCTCGCCAGCCCGGGGAATACTTTGAGGAGCTCACTGCAGGTCAGGCCACGCTGAGTGGGAAAGGGCTCTGTGGGTGGGATACACCCCCATCTGAGGTCTTGACCTGGTGGGTTTCTAACGAGAACCAAGCTTTGCCTTAAGACAAAACCGATGTGGAGGAGAAACCACAGAGAGACACTTTGGGGACGAGTCACAACCTGTTACTCCTTAGAGCGTCAGGGAGACTCCCACTGCCGATGGCTGTTTAAACACAGGGCCACCGAGGCAGAGTGGCCTTGAGGGAGGTGGGAAGAGTTTCCAGGAGATATACACATCACTTCTCCTTCCAGGAAGTATAGAGACACTTCCCACTCATCAGAGGGAAGTCACCTCTGGCCTGAGGTTGGCTTTAGAGAAATGAGGGGGCCTGCCTTGCCTGGACTAACGAACTGGACTGGGGCAAGAATATTCCAAGTGGCTTAGAGAGTGACCTAACTTTGCATGTCAAGCTACATACTGCACATCATATGGAACTGGAGCACAATCTCACTACATTTCTTGCTGTTTACATTAATCCACATAAAGTGGCTCCCGTCATCACCTCACATAATAAACAATCTAAAAATATCAGTTGCCTCTGTAATTTCTCCTATTTGTGTAGCCATCTTTCCTGTTCTCCCCTCCCTAAAATGGGGCCATTAAGTCAGCAAAGTAAAATGTCTACCCCAGCCGCTGAGAGCAACGAGGCCGAGGCATTAGGCAGGAGCGGGCACCTTCATGAAGTTCAGTGAAGTTCAGTGTGAGATTTAGCCTAAAAGATTCTGGTTCCTGACAGAAGTGTGACACAGCCAGCTGGTCACATCCCTCTCTCACCCCCAGACGCAGGTAACGTGGGACCCTCAGGTAAATCAGGCCTCCCTGGACCGAGCTAAGAAGACCTGTAAACCCTGACTCTGCACAGTTGTCACTTGTGACCCTCCCTTCCACCCCTGCAATGGACCCACTCACTTACCAGCCACCTCTGTTGTGTTTCAGATAGCGCTGTGCCACTTCTTCTTCAATGTCTCCGGCCTCTTGCTGTGGTACCCAATCCCCTTCACCCGCCTGCCCATCTACATGGCCAAGGGGCTGGGCAACATGTCGGCCAAGTACCGCTGGTTTGCTGTCTTCTACCTGGTCATCTTCTTCTTCCTGATCCCGCTGGCAGTTCTGGGTCTCTCGATGGCCGGCTGGGAGGTGCTGGCAGGCATAGGGGTGCCCGTTCTCATCGTGGGCCTTCTGGTGGTGATCGTCAAGTTCCTGCAGGCCTGCTGTCCCAGCATCCTGCCTGAGAAGCTGCAGAACTGGGACTTCCTGCCTCTGTGGATGCACTCGCTGAAGCCCTGGGACAACCTGATCTCCAGCTGCTGCCCCAAGTGCTGCAAGTGCTGTGAGGCTCCAGAGGAGGTGGGGCCCCAGCCCCCGGTAGCCTTTGATAACCAGGCCATGGGCAGTGAGGCCCATGACATTGTCCCCATCCCTAAGGAGAACCCTCTGGGCATGAGTTCTGTCAGCTGGAATACAGCCATATAGACTGTATTCTACTCCCAGTAGCAGGAGGGTCCCGAATCCCCAAACATTTTATGCAGCTGCAGGGTCTGATGACTGCACCTGCTGGGATTTGTTTCCATGAAGCAATGGTGTTGATGTCAGTACTACCTCATTCTCCTTTGCCTAGTGACCCACCTGCAAGGTAATTTGATCTCAATCTCTCCTCCTGGAGCTTCACTTCCAGAAAGATCCAGAAAAATATTGAAAAAAAAGTAAAAGAAACCTTTGAGTCTAGATCACATCCATCCCTGCACATAGCAAGGCTCGTTAGTAGGACCCACTCTCAGTCCCAACTTCAAGGAGGGACTTAGGAAAGTTTCTCAGAATACATAGATTCACATGTTTTCCTACATCGTAATAAATCAGATATCTTCTTTACCAAAGGCTTGGCAACCACCACCTCCCAGGTCTCCCTGTTCCAGACCAGCCCAGCTCAGGGAAACCTTGTAATTACAGACAGGTTTCAAGAAAACCCCTGGTGTGGGCTGTTCCTCCTCCCTAGTGCTCCTGCACCTCCTGAAGGGGGTTTCTCACCTGGCCAGATAAGTCCCATCCAAGCACTCTGCCTGCAATGTCCCTGCCCATGTTTCCAAGGCAGGAGCCACATAGGAGCTGCAGGCAGGGGTTCAGGTACTTACCCTTGACTTCACGCTCCTGCACAGAGAGTGAGCCTATCTCTCAGCTGGGTGGATGGGGTCTGAGCTCCAGGGAAGGGGGAACGCAGGAGGCAGATATTTTATCTGCTGGCAAGCCCAGGCTTCTTTTGTCTGTTTTGATAAGAGTGACAGTTAAATCATAACACTTATGCTTCCTGTATACATGGGAGAGGTCTTAGTAAATTTAGTAAAAGCTAAGTTATGCACAGCAATGGTTTAAGTTACCTCCTTGAACAACATCACAGCGTGTCAGCCAGCTAAGTGTAAGGAAAGATCAGTCATGGAAAGTGATCAGAAAAGCAAATGAACAAGGCTAAGACTTAGGCACACCTCAGCTGCTGACTGCTCTACTGAATGTTAGAGAACTAATTGGTGTTCCTGGTAGAGGAAGGGAGATACAAATGGTGATTTTCCTTTATACAGGTACGTACTGCCTGAGGGTAACTTCAGAGTTCCTCCTGTGAAATAATTCTTATACTAAGGGGACAGATTCTGAGGTGACAAATTTTGCCCTGCTACAGTTCCCATCACTGAAACTTTGAGAGGTCTCACACTTCAATCTCAGTCCTAAGATAGTCCAGTTAAACTCTTTATATCCGCAGGGGGTCCTGTATGTGGGTTCTTATCGTTAAACCTGTATTGCATAAGCAATCATCAGGCATTTCTATGGGAATTTCCAAATCTTGGAGTTGAAGCATCTGCAGATAGTGAGGGTGAGTGTGACAGATTTTCTTGCCTTGCTTTTGAATGCCTCTTGTTGTCCCTAGGCACGCAGGTTAACTTTGGCCCATTCAGCAACAGTTTTAAAGACGGTCAAAATGTGAGATCTTGCAGTGATTTCAGAAAGCTAATTCAGAGCACCACTGTCTGAGACCTGTCCTACTCCAGCCTACCCAAGCAACGTTTAACCAGTTCAAGACATCAGTCCTCAACGGATCTTCCTCTATGTAGATGCCAATTCCCCAACAGAGCCACTTATATTCTATATTCATAACCACACACCTATGTAGCATTTTTCATAAGTTATATGGTAAACAGTATTGTGATTTGCATTTTGTAATGCTCTCATCTGGAAATGAGGCTGGTTTCTATTATGAAATGTAAAGAGAATGAACACCTTTGTATATTTTGTGATACCGCCTTTTAGACATGTCTATACCTCGCCCCCCCAGCACACATTCTGTATATACATAAGTGGAACCCAGTGGAACCACCACCCTCTTTGTATCTACCGTAATCATTTTAAAAATTGAATCCAGAAGCCTATGTTGGTTGTACTTTTGTTACTGGTTGTGGGAAGGGAGAAATAAAAAGTAAACACTCAAAGACTGATGCTTTTAGTTGCATGAAAAGGAACCTCCTGAATTTTATTTATTTATCCTGTATTTTTTTATAAAGTGTGACTTCCCTGAATGAAATCATGCCCCAAACCCAGCTAAGATCAGCGCCATAATTTGTAAGCACCTTTATTAAATAAAAAGGGGGAGAGTTACTACAGGTCTTGATGATATAAAGCTTTCTTTTCTACCTTCCAGTATTTTTAAAAAATATTTAATGCTTTTATAATAAAAATATATATTAGCATGGCCTTTACAGTTTATGCTGTGACACAGTTTTAAACACAACAGCTTTAATTCATGGAAATCACTGAAATTATTCAGTTCCTATTTTATGGCTCATACACACATTTGGTTTCTAGCAGACGCATGGGACCACAACTCAAAACTAATTCCACTGTGCTTATTTCATTTCTGGACATGTGTGCATTCTACCTTATATGAGTAAGGGAGACATGAATGGAAAAGAAGGATAGGCCGCCCCTTCTTTCTATATCGTTCTCACTATAATTAGATGGCTAACAAGGAAGTAACAGTGAGGAAGGATGTGATAGTATTCATTAGTTCCTTGTCGACTTTTTACTGCATGGGGAAAAGCGCTACTTGAACGGCAAGTGTGGCCTCTCCGGGCTATAGGACGCACCTCACAGCTGTAGAGGAAGCACACCTTGCCTCCACTGGGTTTCACTTCTGCAGTACTGTGGGCTCAAGGGTGTAGTCATGAAACATCGCAAATGATTTATGGAAATGGGGCATGAGGAACTTGGCACACATAATGCCCATCGTCTGCTCACTCCATCCTCAAGAGATGCTCCATTGTCTCATTGGACTCCAGTTACAAAACACTCCAGTTTCAACACAAAAGATAAAACTGAAGAATTTCAGGACCTTGACAGCAGAACATTTCAACCAAGGATGAAGACCCTCTTGAGTGTGTAATGTTGTGTAATTACCTACCCAAGAAGTCGCCCCTGCTTTTCACCCCTTGCCAAACAAGATCTAGTCCAGATGCTCCAAGTGTACTTGAGATGAATTATGTATTCTCATGGTTTGGGATGAAATATTCCCTGTAAATCTGTTAAGTACATCAGATCTGACATATTATGGAAGGTCAATATTTCCTTATAGACTTCCTGTCTGGATGAGATACCTAGTGACACAAGTGGCTTATTAAGCTTTGTGTACTATGATTCTATTGCTGTCTAGTTCTCCCTTTAGGTCTGCTAATATCTGTATTACATATTTAAATGCTTTAAATATGTACTGTAATAGCCTCTTGTTGGATTGACCCCTTTATTATATGTAATGCCTCCTGTGTCTCATATTATGTTCTGTTTTAAATTCTATTTTGTCTTATGTTGCTATCCCAATTTTTGGTTTTCATTTGCATAGAATGTCTTTTTCATGGCTAGAGGTTTTTATACTCCATGTGCCCTTATATTTGTTCTTATATTTGAAATGAGTTTCTGGTAGGTAAGATATTGGTGGGTCTTGTTTTTTCAATCCATTAGCATTTTGGTTAAAGAATTTAGTCCATTTACATTTCAAATAATTATTGATGGCTGTGTACTTATTCCCATTTATTGGGAATTTATTGGGAACACTACTTCTGGTGTTTCACTTCAAAGTATGATGTGGATTCTTACTTATACTAGTTAGATGTTGGCTATTGAAACAGATGCTTATTTTATTTTATTTTATTTTTTTATTTTATTTTTTTGAGACTAGGTCTCGCTATTTTTGCCCGTGGAACCGCAGGCTCTTGTTGCCCGGGGTATCAGGGACTCAAGCAATCCCCAGCCTCAGCTTCCCAGGTAGCTGGGATTACAGGTGCGCGTCACCACGCCCAGCTAGTTTTTTTGGAACTAGGTCTCGCTATGGGCCCCAGGCAGGACTCGAACCACGATCCCTAGCCCCAGCCGCTTCATAGGCTGAAGCTTACAGGCACGAGCCACCGTGCCTGGCCCTGAAACAGATGCTTATTATCATAAAAAGAAGGTTCATTTTTTTGAGTGTTACCCTCTAAAATAAATCAGAAGTGGATATTTGAATTCATCTAATTTTTTCAAAAATATTTATCAAGAGGAGTGATAGTGATGTGGACTTCATGAGATTATTTTTTATATAAACTAGCCTTACATTTCTAACATAACATTTTTAATTTTATATTCCACTGGATTTTAAAAAGTTTTTTGTTTCTCTATAGAGGAGTGAACATCATATACATATATACTTGTTAAAACTTTATATTTAAAAGTTTTATAAACTGAATTTTTCCCCCTGCCCCTAAACAGAATCAATTTTTGAAATTTAAAAAAAATTATGTTTTATTTTTAAGAGACTCTCACTATGTTGCCCAGGGTTGTCTCAAACCCATGGACTCAAGTGATCCCCAGCCTCAGCCTCCCAGGTAACTGGGATTACAGATGCACACCACCATGCCCGGCCTTAAACTGAATTATTTCACAAATCTAGGTGTCATCCTCGTGCAGGGCCATGCTTTGCCTCTCTGTTGTTCCAACTTTAGTAAATGTGCTGCCGAAGAGAGCTAAATGTTTAGGCACCTAATAGTTTCCTCTGTTCCTTGTCCTACTTATTGGAATTATTTTTTCCTACTACGTATTTTTTTAAAGATAACTTTCTCTCATAATCACTTATTTACCACCAGGATTTTTCATGGTGGCAATGAACCCATGCTTATCACTTAACATTTTTTGATTGAAATTTGGTAATATGCATTTTACTCAAGAATCACATCCCTGTAAATATTTTTCAAAGGCATTATCACTAGTTGCACCCAGAATTGTAAAATTTGTTTATCTGTTAAGTTTATTCACTACCTAAAGCAGTGTAGGCATTTAAAATGGAAAGATATAAAGGCCTAAGACCTGTGTTCTAACCCCCATTTTACTACTTACTACTGTGATGAGTTTAGTTAAATAATTGCCTTCATTTGTTTGGGTCCTAAAATTTAGAAAAAGAAAACTATTAGATTTTATATTCATGAGAACACTGGGAGGTAAATTAGAGCAAGTGTTTAACATTGTGTCTAGGACACAGGAAAAGTCCGATGAAAATGGGCTATTCTCAAGTATCTAATATAGAAAATTTGAAGTTTTTCACTTTTTGCTGTATTGTCTAAGTAAAATATTATCTTTTTAAAATCTAAGACAGTTTATCTCTTCTATTTTCTAAATCAGTTTTTTTCTTTTCTCATATCCTTCAAGGTTCTTTGCTTTCTAACTTCTTAAACCTACTGTTATTTCTGTTACTTTTATTCTTGTTTATTTAATAACAAAACATTTGCTGCTTTGAATTTGCTAATGACAGCTACAATAGCACTTTTTAGTATCTCATTATTGCTGTTTAAATATTCTACTTTTGCATTTTGACCAAAGATGATTTAGGAGAGGATTCCTTTATTTTTATAAGGTTGGGTTTTTTGTTGATTCTTCTTGTTGAAATCTACTGATAGCCACATATCCTAGTAGCCATGTTAAAAAGCAAGAGCAAATGAGAATAATTAATTTTAACAACACATCTAATTTGGTTGTTAGCTTGTTTTAAGTGAGAATGTCTGGTTTGTCTTTTTCTTTCTGACTTATTTCCACTAATATGATTTCTTCTAGGTCCATCCATGTTATTACAAATGCTTCAAATTTGGCACTTTAAAAAATTTTTTTGGTTTGATTTCACACGTGTTTATGAGTTATATATGTGTGTGTGTTTATATACTTTTCATATCATTGTTGACCCTGGGGTTCTCCCACCATCTTATCACCCATGAAAATGCTTAATCTCTTGTGCCCTCCCTTCCCCCAATCTTTACTCTCCCCCCACCTCTTCATCTATGCTTCAGTTCTATTGGCAGTTTTAAATTTTTCTTGTTCGTTTGTTTTCCCTGTACCCTTCATATAAGTGAGGTCATTCTGTATTTGTCTTTTTCTTTCTGGCTTCTCAAAACAAGCTACCAACCAAACTAAACCGTACAGCTTGGGGGTAGGGAGTGGGAGCAGTAAGGGAGGGGAGGATCGCAGATTGGAATAATGATCCACAAGTGATATGGTGATGGGAGAACCCTGGTGGATACAATAATGTCCTCCCTCCCTCCCTCCCTCCCTCCCTCCCTCCCTCCCTCCCTCTCTCTCTCTCTCTCTCTCTCTCTCTCCCACACAACACACCACACACACACATAAATAAAATTATTTTTTTTTGAGACTAGGTCTCGCTATTTTTGCCCATGGAACCGCAGGCTCACATTGCCCAAGGTACCACGGACTCAAGCAATCCCCAGCCTCAGCTTCCCAGGTAGCTGGAATTACAGGCGCGCTCCACCACGCCCAGCTATTTTTTTGGGACTAGGTCTCGCTACGTGTCCCCGGCGGGACTCTGACCGCGATTCCTGGCCCTGGCTGTGGCTTCCTAGGTTGCCACCTACAGGCATGCGCCACTCTGCCCGGCCGCATAAATAAAATTATCAAGGAAAAAAATACATCTTACTGAACCTATTTTTTCCAAAATATTACTTCCTGAGTAGTCCATATAAAATAACTGAGATATTTTATATTCCTTATTTCATATATCAAAGCTAGTGTTTCATTTTTATATAACATCTCAGTTAGTATACTAAATTTTCAATCAGAAACACTTAGTCTTTATTTATTCTATTAAAATTTACAAATGAAAAAGATGTACAAATGCAATAGTTTTAAACATTCTAAAAAATGTCACTACAGAATTTCATTTTAAAATTAAACTTAAATTGAATTAAAAATTCAATCTTCTGGTTACAACAGACACTTTTCAAAATGTCTCATAGTTACATGTGGTTGCAATCTGCTTGTACGGTGGAGCTCTAGATTCTAATTGAATTTTTCCTGCTAGATCTGTCAAACAGATGTATTAAAATGTCAACTATTTCTTCCTTACTCACAGCAGGGTAGAAAGTATCCGTAGAATATGCACACATCCAGAAATAAAATATAAACAATTGAGTTATTTTGTGCAATGTTCCCACTGTGTCAGTGGGAACAAAATTCATGTATGAACAACAAACCTAAGTTGTGTGACTTCAGCAATTTTACACGAGTTAAAAAAATGCAACATCTGATACCAAAAAAATTATTCAATATAATTTTTTCCTCAGAATAGCATTAAAATTGCAATTTTTTTAATTGCAAAATTTTTAAAAGTCAAGTGAGAGAGCATGGAAGAAAGGAAAGCTTGACAGTACCTGTGAGGCACCACCCCTGCTTTTTGATAAGGAACCCCATAAATGATGTAGCTGACTAGAGGGAAAAGGACTTTTAAAGAGACCCAGGGGGTTTTAGCTCACTGAAATTAAAAACAGACTCCTTCAGGAATTTGATTATCATTTTTATTGTTCCCTTCCCATAATCAGTACAAAAGAAAATACAATCAATAAAGGTATGTGGACCCAATTTTTAAAAATCAGAGCGTTAAGAGACCCACGATCCCACCCGGGTCCCACTTACATATTTACAGAGTGTGACAGGGCGAGGCACGGAGGCATGTTTAAAAGGCAGTATCACAAAATATACAAAGGGGGCCTTTCTCTTTACATTTCATAATAGAAACCCGACCTCATTTGCAAATGAGTTCTACAAAACACAAATCACAATACTATTTACTACATAACTTATGAAAAATGCTGTACAGGTAGATAACTATAAATATGGAGCATAAATGGCTCTACTGGGAAATCCGTATCTACATGGGGGAAAACATGAGGGCTTAGTTTGGTATTCCAGCAGTCAAAGTGATGACTAAGCTAGGATGGAGGAGCATTGGGTCTTATGGAGTGGCTACCCCCTTTCCAAGACATGGCTAAAGCTCACTCACCAGGGATAAGAGGGTTAATGAGGGGGAAGAAGGGGAGAGAGGAAGTGTAAATACAGCAGGGCTCCAGAAGGCACAGAGAAGGTATCTGGGGCAAGGAAGAGCACATTCCTTGGACCCTCAGACATAAGGACCCAACTGCTGCTTGATGATCAGTTCTGTGGGTTTCCAGCTCTGTCCTAGGTTCCACCTTGTGACAAAAGCTTGGAGACCAGTGGGAATGATGAGGGGGCAGGAGATCAAAGTCATCCATCAACGGGAATATGAGATTGTGTGAAAAGAAGGGAGGGAAGGGGGTTAGGTGTGTGGACAGACACTGCCAATGCAGATCTCACCCAGTTATCTTGCATAGATAAGAGCAAGGAGGCTGAAGCACGGGATACTCCACGTTCAGGTGTTCCAGGGATCCCAGGAAAAGCACATGTGGTCATGTGTTTGAACAAACATATACATTTACATGTATGTATTCCTTTGAGCACTTTCCCTGAATCCCTCCCATGGGGTGTTTCCTTCAGAAGATGGTTTGTGAATGAAAATGGTCCTAATGGCCCCACTGTGTGCAGGGTGGGTGGTGTGCTCGCGCTCTAGCCATGACGCACTGCACAGCCCTCCTGTAAGATTTCCTGTGTCATCCTAGGAGCGGAGGCCCCAGAAGCAGGGACTGAGATCAAAGTCCCATCCTGCAGGCAGATGAGAATGGGACTGATATCAAGCTCTCAAGTGGGAACAACGGCCTGTGAGGTGGAGAAAAGCAAGCAGGACCAGGAAGAAAATGATCATGTGGAACTAGAACCCTTGCTCCTGCTTTTGGAGAAGCCTCTAGAAGGCTGTGTTGTTAGAGATGGTCTTTGTGGCCAGAGCATCCACTTGGGACTTGGGACCCCCCTCCTTGGCCTGTCTGTCCATGGCCAAGTTATCAAAGACCTCAGGGGACTTGATGGGGACATCCTGCACCACCTCCTCACCCTCGTCACAGCACTTGCTGCAGTGACAGCAGCACTTGGTGCAGCCACACATTAAACAGCAGAGACGGCAGCAGACACGGCAGCAGCAGCAGCAGCGCCTCTGCCAGCAGGTGGAGATCAGGCTGTCCCAGGGCTTCAGCGAGCGCATCCACGCGGGCAGGCAGTTGCAGGTCCGCAGCTTCAAGGGCAGGACGCTTGGGCAGCGGGACTGCAGGAGCTTGATGACCACCACCAGAACGATCACGAGGATGACCGGCACCCCAACACCCACCAGTACCGGCCACCCAGCCAGTGAGAGACCAAACACTGCCAAGGGGGTCAGGAAGAAGAAGAAGATCAGGTAGAATACGGCGAACCAGCGGTACTTGGCCGAGATGTTGCCCAGCCCCTTGGCCAGGCGGATGGGCAGGCGGGTGAAGGGGATTGGGTACCACAGCAGGATGCCGGAGATGTTGAAGAAGAAGTGGCACAGCGCAATCTGAAACACAAGAGAGGTTGTCCAGGTGAGTGGGTTCGTTGTGCGAAAGGGTGGGCAGGAGAAGGAGTCACCTAGCTGCACCTGTGCAGAGTCCTTAGTTGGGCCCAGGCCTCCATGAACTGAAGACCTACTGTGTCTTGGGGGGAGAGGAAAGAGACACTGTACCAAAGTTCACTTCTGGCGTAAAAAGAGTCAAAGAAGTTTGTGAATGTGCACACTGCTGTCACAGGGAGGGATTTTTTTTTTTTTTTTGAGACTAGGTCTCGCTATTTTTGCCTGTGGAACCACAGGCTCTCGTTGCCTGGGGTACCACAGACTCAAGCAATCCCCAGCCTCAGCTTCCCAGGTAGCTGGGATGACAGGTGTGTGCCACCATGCCCAACTATCTTTTTGGAACTAGGTCTCACTACGGGCTCCAGGCGGGACTCGAACCACGATCCCTAGCCCCAGCTGCTTCATAGGCTGAAGCTTACAGGCACGAGCCACCATGCCCAGCCTGGGAGGGATTAACCATCTTAGCCCTGGAACATGAAACACTACCGGAGAGTTACACCAATACGAAACGATCAAAGCAGAGGAACCACTTTGACTATTCTGAAGTCAGATCATGAAGGTGGTCTCTGGCACCATGGTATGGGTGGGGGTGGGGTGGTCATTTTCCTTAGCTAGGATTAAAGGATCATCTGTTCAGCCAAAACAAACAAAAAAGACAAACCCCCCCATACACAGAAAGTGCTGAGCAAAGAGAAGTTTCTAGAACAGCTGGCTTTCCTGACTCAGTGGCCCCATTTAAGGATGAGAGATAGCAGGATGGACAGTTAAGGCAGATTCAAAATAAGAGCCCCAAATGCCATTGATAGAACGTGCGCTAGGAGCAAGCTGATTGTTCTGAGCACTTTCTGTGGATTGTTTGATTCAGCCAAAGGATGACCTAGAAGTTATCCCCAACATTGGAAAACTGAGGCATTAGGAGTTTCAGCAATTTTCCCAAAGTTAGTCGAATGGGATTCACACCCAGGCCGCCTGGTTTCTTACATGTGCCCACAAGGAGTAGGCCACGAGGCCAGCGTTTCGGATCAGAAATCACCACCAGCCTCATTAGGCCACCGAGCATGTGCAGTGAGGTTGCTTCCACTGAGGTGTGCTGGGGTGGGAACCTCAGACTGGATTTCCAAGATGGGCTCCCAAAAAGGATGTGTCTCGGTTTTAAAAATATTAGTTAAAATTTGAAAAGATAATGGGTCAAAGAAAACACATCAATGCTAAAGTGATCTTGTCTGCTATGTTTAAGATGTGGGTACAAAAATATTTTAAATGTTTTTATAATACTGTGGCAGCTCAAGATTTAAATTATATGTCCACAGGACACGTGGCATTGGACCCATCAGACTTTCGTCCTGATCCGAATGAGACAAAGCTGATGGCTCCCACATTGCAGATGAGGGAATTGATGCTCAAAGATCAGGCCACTGTCCAAGGTCACGTAGCATGTATATGCTGGAAAGATTGCAATGTCCTGGGTTTCTTACCAAAGTTCAACCAGCTGACCCAGGCAAGATAGCCACCCTCGTTTCTCTTATAAAACCAGACTCTGGCTACAGGTGACTTCCACAAGACCAAACAGAGCTCCCTAAGAAGTGATATCTATACTTCCTGGAAACTCTTCCCACCTCCCTCAAGGCCACTCTGCCTCGGTGGCCCTGTGTTTAAACAGCCATCGGCAGTGGGAGTCTCCCTGACGCTCTAAGGAGTAACAGGTTGTGACTCGCTGTGGTTTCTCCTCCTCATCAGTTTTGTCTTAAGGCAAAGCTTGGTTCTCGTTAGAAACCCACCAGGTCAAGACCTCAGATGGGGGTGTATCCCACCCACAGAGCCCTTTCCCACTCAGCGTGGCCTGACCTGCAGTGAGCTCCTCAAAGTATTCCCCGGGCTGGCGAGGGCGGCCAGGATGGCGGTGGTGGTGGTGCCGATGTTGGAGCCCAGCGTGAGTGGATATGCCCTCTCAATGGAGATCACTCCAATCCCTGGAGGAACACAAAGCCCACAGCATCAACATCAGGTGCTCGCAGGTCGAGCAAGTGGCCACCAGGGGGTGGTACCGGGGAGAAACTCACCAATCAGCGGGGTCATGGCAGATGTGAACACGGAGCTGCTCTGTACAATGAAGGTCATGCCTGCACCCACAAGGATGGCCAGGTAGCCAGTCACCCAGGCAAAGGGGAAGGGGAAATCTGGAAGACAGAGGGAAGAGATCATTCATAGCTCTTGTAAGGAAAATAGGCATGGGGTGGAGACCATGCTAATTTGTTTCCCAGAGTATTCTCTCCTAACAATTCCAGCCCTCACCTTTGCTTAGAGGAGCATTTTGGAAAGTCAGGGGCTTAGAACCTCTACACAGCCAATCCCAGGCATCACGGGCACAGGATCAGATCCTGCATATCTGGTCCTGGGAAATCACCCAGTCAGCCCAACCTCATGATAATCATAGGTATATTGGCCCTGTTTCCTGAGATTAATGGGTAGTTAATGCCCATGTCTTGATGACTATAGGCCAAAATACCAGACTCAGCAAAAGCCCCTCTTGATCAGTTCAATCCTACTCGTTGCCAAAAATGCTAAATAAAATTTTCTGGAATATTAGGGTCAGGGAAGGCTTCTGTCTGTATCCCTTATTCTAAGGAATCCTGAGAGACCCAGTAAAGTCCTGGACATAAAGAGACTTTGCAGAAAATAAATCTACCCCTACAGCTCTCTGGATTTGATTTGACTCCTCAGAGTATTGCTCAACATGAATTAGAAGGTTGTACCTGCTCCCCAGATCCCACCTAAGACACTAAGGATGATTTTGAGGCAAAGACATCCTAACCTCTATAGCTTATCAGATTCAAGAAAGTGCTTATACCAGCACTCCAGAGATCCAAGGACTTTGCAGGATTGTCACAGTAATGCCATTCTCCAAAGAGATCAGAATGGGATCATGCACCTACCAGTGTTGAGTGTCTTCTTAATAACAACAGCCACCTGCCCCTTTAAGACAGAGCCCAAGAGCTTCACGATCATGATCAGGCATCCACAGAGGACCAGCAAGGAAGCAATCAGCAGGATGATACCAACAGCAAGATCCGGAAGGTTGAAATTCACAAAGAGATGCTGGCCTGAGGAAATCATAGGTAATTGTGTTAGGAGACCTTGCTAGGAGCACATGAACCACTCAAGACCACAGAGTGTTTATTCCTAAACATCCCAACCTAAAGTAGCAGAATCTTGACTTTTAGTTTGATACTGACAGTACATTTCTTGCAGCTACACGTAGCCCTGAGATCATGTGCTGGCCAGTGTATCTGCTGATGCTGGAAGATGGCGTGAAATCCTTGCAGTCACACCACTAGTAGGGGTTGTAGAAGTAAGAAGTTCAGCAAGCAGTTAGAGTCTGGGCTCAGTAAATCTCACTGCCCTTCTTTACGTCATGACTAGGGCTCCACACATATAAGCAACACCCATTGAGCCCCAGATAGCCTTTTCTGGGGCTGAGGTCTGCTGTTCCACTCACACTTAGCAATGTTCTCCTGGTAGGTAACATTCTTAATGGTCCAAGTGTTGACACCATCTGTCCAGCAGAGGGAAGGAGAGGTGCAATTCTCAGGTGAGGGGACGGTGACATTCATCTCAGTCTGTGACAAATATAAGAATAGTATTGACAATCCACAGTATTCTCTTTTGGTGGGAGCAGCAGGTAATGAGGGGAGCATGGAGAGTTACTATAAATACTATACACATAGTACATGTGTGGGCATCATACAGTTTCCACACATCAGCCCAGTGATGGAAACAGAAGCCCCAGACATAAGCAAGGAGATATGAAGATATGAAGAAGATAGAAGTCTGCCCTACTCATTCTGCCTGTCTAGAATCTTTCTACACTGGCTAGTATTAATTTTTTAGGAGTCTCAAATTTTTCTTTCTCTTCACTTTTTTTTTTTTTTTTTGAGACTAGGTCTTGCTGTTTTTGCCTGTGGCACTGCAGGCTCTCGTTGCCTGGAGTACCACAGACTCAAGCAATCCCCAGTCTCAGCTTCCCAGGTAGCTGGGATTACAGGCGCACACCACTACGCCCAGGTATTTTTTGGAAGTAGGTCACTATGGACCCCAGGCGGGACTCGAACCGCAATCCCTAGCCCCAGCCGCTTCATAGGCTGAAGCTTATAGGCACAAGCCACCGTGCCCAGCTCTCTTCACTTTTATTTGCACATTTGGAATAAACATTTGACTGAACATAGTTATAAGATTCCACCAGTTCAGTAATAGCTGTAGAAACTTACCATGTTGGTGAAAGTTTTGCACCATATCTTAACCAGACTCTTGTTTTTTGCCGATACATCATTCATTGCAATTTGGTTGATCACTTTTTTATCCAGCTGAGGAAGGTAATAGAAGAGTCAGAAGGTCATTGAAATAATGTGGAGGGGACATAAAGGGGTCACTGGAGGAGGAACTGTGGGGTCATAAACGTAACTGTGAGGCACTGCTGAGGTGAATCAAGTCACAGTTGGTGCATTGCAAGTAGAGTACAGGATCTAGATGCTGGCAAGTGTCTGATAAATAAACCAATGATTGAATGACAACAACAGATGAATAGTATCATGCAAGCCTATTCAATGGATGGTCAGTGACAGATATGACAAAGGATCAGAGTGAAAAGGAAGGTGCAAGTTAACCCTTCCTTCCCAGGTCCACATCCACAAAGTCTTGTGTCATTTCAGATATTGCAGATTTTAGAAACCAGATGGTTGACATGGATCTTGGAAGGAAAGGGCAATAATCTTCTCCTTGGTTAGGAAGTATGTACTACCCTGATCAGTGAGCCCACTGGCACTGAGGTCAGTAGTGGGAGAAAGAGACCCCGAGGGTCAAGAGTCATGAGAACACAATTCAACCTCCACCACTGTAAAATGTCTTACACATTAAAGTTGAGGGACCCAAGGATAGTCAACAACTCTATCATGACTCACTAAAATTCTGCCTCCCGTTAGCTTTTCCAGGGGCAGGCAAAGAGTAGTGTTTGGAGACCCTTGTCTGATCTATCATTTCTGCCTCATAAAGTGGGATGAACAAAGAGAGAAGCCATGCTACCTGGATAATGAGCTTTGTGAAGGGGTCTGTGATAACCTTCAGCAGTGCCGGGGCATCCTCTCCATTCTTGAAGTGGAAGGTCTCTACTATGTGATTGGTCAGAACCTCCAGGTAATGGGTGGCAGCTTCCAGAGGCAAGAGCACAAACACGGAGAGCCAGTTGAAGAAGTCATGGACGGTGGCCCCCGCAAAAGCCCTGCAGAAGAGAAACCAGATTAGTCAATGAGTAAGTGAATACCAATGTGGACCAGTCAATATTGTGTCACTTGTCACCTGCCTGTGTACACGTATGTGCACACACTCACTTTCTAGTTGAGTGGTGATTTTAATCCCCATCCTCAAAAGTAGGGGAAGCAAATAACAAGAATACCTAGGGGATGGACACTATGGCATGGGCACTGCCCTGGACCAAGGCAGGGTCTCCTAGTCTAGGCAGACCCTTCCCACCAGGTCAGACAGCACTCAACTTTTTCCCGGGGTTAGGTGGGGGGGATAAAGCTGCAAAAGTAGGTCAGGGATCATGATTTGGAAGAACTGCATCCAAACCAAGCTACATTTGCCAGGCACAGTGGCTCGTGCCTGTAAGCTTCAGCCTATGAAGCGGCCGAGGCTAGGGATCGCGGTTTGAGTCCCGCTCAGGGCAACACAGCAAGACCTAGTCCCCAAAAATAGCTGGGCGTGGTGGTGCGCGCCTGTAATTCCCTGCTACCTGGGAAGCTGAAGCTGGGGATTGCTTGAGTCCGTGGTATCCCAGGCAACGTGAGCCTGCGGTTCCATGGGCAAAAATAGAACTAGTCTCAAAAACAAAACAAAACAAAACCAAAACAAACCACGCTGCATTTGAACCACATATGTTGAAGACAAATCCCTTCAGGAAGGTAGAGACCAATATGAGGAAACCATCAAGGCCCTTACACCTGTTCATTTAATGACCCTCCAGTCACACCTTTTGTGGCCGCTTCTGAAAGTACCAGGAGTGACAAGCTGGCTGCCAACATTCACCGAAGAAAAGTCGCCAAACATGGCCAAACCCACAGGCCCTAGGGTGGCTAAGGCTGGTGGGGAGCCTCCTACCTCCTGAACTCATTGCGGTCTCCCGCCTGCATGAGCGCCACGATGGTGTTGGTGATGGATGTCCCAATGTTAGCCCCCATGATGATGGGGATGGCAGCCCGCACGGTCAGCACTGAGGGTGGAAAAAGTCAATCAGAACCGAATTCAGCAAGGCAGCCTGGCCAGATCCTGCTGGCCCAGGACAGGTTGACCTCATTCAGGCTGATAATCTTCCCAAACAGCAGATCTTAATCTCTGTGAGGTCTGTACCTGGCTGTGAACTTGATGGAGACTACCGTGTCTCTCCATAGCGATATATGCCCTGGCACTCCAAAACTGCTAGCTCTTAATTTCAAGGCATTTACAGATTCCATGAAGTTCTCTATGGGACCAGTTTTTAAAGCCTTCCTAATTCCACCCTATTACTGATAGAGGCAGCTTAGAGGAGACCAGGAAATAATGTTGAAGAACTTGCATATTTATAATAAATTCCTGGCAGTATAATTGCTTCTTCTAGTGGTTAGTACTTTGACACAATGTTCTAACATATAAAAGCACAAGGAATGCATTTTTATAAGGGTAATATCTTTTTCTAATAGCCCAGAAAAGTCCTCATTAACTTTATCTACATTGCTGGTTTGGGCAGAAAATTAACCAGTTGAAACTGATCCTCATCAGGGAATCTGTCCCAACTTAGCCAGAACAAATACCAAGGAGGTCCAAGTTTGGCAGACCCTTTTCCTAAGCTCAGTATCCCAAACAGAGGGTGATGTGCTGACAGGCTGTACTCCTAGCACTTAGAATGAAGGAATTGACCCAAATCCATACTATCCAGATGGTGGCCACTCCAAATGCAACTAACCCTTTGAAATATATCCTGTGCGTTTAGATGAAAATCATATAAAGCTACATAAAATCAGAGTTGCAATTATGACTGCTGAACTGGACAGATCCGTTCAAAAGACTGCAGAGCTGAGCTTTCAAGCATGGCGTTCTGTTTTCAGACTGAGTGGTCAGATAGAAAGAGGATCTAGAATCCAAGTGGAGCATAGGAAGATAATGACCAGGAGGCTGAACCTCATTCCGTGTCTCTGCAGATACTGTGTTTTACAAGACCCTCCACAGGCAAGGGTGTGATTTGCTGAAGGCTTGAAGATGGTAAGCTATATTTGCCATTAAAATATTCTTAATGCACACAGAAGTAGCAACAAGTGATAGAGAAGGATCCTGGAGAAGCACACAACAGGCTCCCAAGGCTCTCGGCCTGTCTTAACTACTCATGGAGGTCTGAACAGCCTCATCTGTTGCTGCCTAGGAGTGCAAGTCTCCACCCAGGAAAAAAGGACATAGTTCTAGAAAAGGAAAAGACCAGCGGGCCAAACATAGACCAACAGCTTGTAGCTAGAGGAGCTGGAGTGACCAGAGGGCGAAGGGTTTAAAATGCGGGTGGGGTGGGGAATGAGCACAAAACAACCATGCAAACATAGTCGATATTGTATGGTAATTACCAAGTAAAATAAAATATTCCTAATGCAGTATCATTTTTATAATAAAATAGCTACATTGGTTTATATTTTTAAACCAAATGCTATTGATTGACTATACTATGGTTAACCCAACTTTTATATTCGCTGGGAAGACAAGAAGACAAAAAACTGAATTTTTTTCATGTGAAAAGGAACCCACAGAATTCCTGAAATCTGCCTGTTTTTGGAGCGCAAGAGGAAAGGCCAGAATGTGGCAGGACTCACGTGAGGAGGCCACCATGCTGACGATGATGGATGAGGACGTGCTGGAGCTCTGCACCATGACCGTGACCAGCACCCCGATCACCAGTCCCGCCACAGGGTTGGACATGATCGAGTTGTTGCTGAAGAACTGCCCGGCGACCTTTCCTGAAAAACAAACCCGTGGCCACGGAATGGGGTGAGGTGACTGTGCCCACCAAATCCCAAGGTAGAGGCTGGAACCTGACTCCAGTCCCGCTGGTGCTTTCTCCCAGCAGAACAGGGGGACCACGTCCCCAGCACACTCACCCTGTACCTCCTGTCCCTTCCCCCGCATCCTCCGCTTTCCTGAGAATAAAGCCCTGGGGATGCTGTCTCGGGAAAGGGGACTAGACGGGACATCTAGGGAGGCGGTCTGCTGCCACATACACACCCCGCCAGGGCCCCACCCCATTCTCAGGTCAAGGACACCATCTCAACACCAGCACCCACACTGCAGGACCCAGATGACCCGGGTCACAGCATCTGAGCCGGGCTCCGAGGGCCCATCGATGGCTGTGAACTGTGTCCACCCCAGCTGCTCTCAGCGGCCTCATCCAGGCCAGGACCCTTTCACAGGTCTCAGGTCTGTCTTCGGTGACAGGCAAGACTTCACAAAAGGAATGAGTGCTTCGGATCCTGAACACTCCCCGAGCTGTAGCTGGGAGAGTTGGCGGAGGAGTGTCTGCTCATCACCAGTCAGTGAACATGACCCAGCCGGTCATCAGCCCTTCCCCCCATACCTCCAACCAGCTGGAAGGCACTGCTAAGTACGTCCAAGGAGCACACGAACAAGTAGAGAAATGCCAGGAGCAAGATGAATTTCCCGATGCCTTGCAAGACACAGAGAATCTTCCCTTTGGTGTCTCTGTCTGGGAGAGGGGAAAAGGCACAACAAGGCTTTTAGTGTCTGAAACTCTGAGGGGTTTGCAGAGAACTCTAACTCCCCTGAGCTTCCAGCTGGAAGCTCTGATGCAGAGCAAGCCTGGAGGCAGCCCAGCCATG
>PVHY01019315.1:0-14547 GCA_004024945.1 Uropsilus gracilis
AGCCACCGTGCCCGGCCTTGAGCCAGCTTTTGTCATATTTTGCTCCTTGTTTGCTTTGTAGTTCTGGTTGCTAGCATTGGGAGAGTTTCTCCCAGCTGATGTTTGTGTATAAAGTTTCTTGATTAGGATAGGCACTGACAGATGGTTGGTCCGGTTTGTTGTGGGGCCACTGCCCATCTCTGTGGCTTTCCTCTCCGCATGAAATGGGAGGGTGCCTGGCTTGCACTGAAGACATCTCTGAACCGGATATTCCGATATTCCGTTCCCATCTGTGGAGACCTCGGTGGTTGTTTTTCTGAAATAGTTTGTATCTATAGTTGATCTCACAGCCCTGTGTCCCATGGCTCTGAAATGTTCATTGCTGGGCTATACTTCTTTTCTCCTCATCTCCATCTTCATGTATATCTGCCGCTGAATTAATGATTTAGTTGTTTCTGATGAGGATTGACTGGATTTGGAGAGGACCAGAGGTGACCCCTCCTACCCACTACCCTCCACCAAGTCCACCACCACCACAACCCAACCCCCCACCCCACCATCGGCCTGCACAGCTGGCAGGGGGCCTGGTGACAGGCTTCATAGCAAAGCTGGGTGGTAGGGCGCTAACCTCCATGGTCCCAGGTCACCTTGTATGAACGTCCCTGGCCATCTCCCACTGTTCTGGTATGTGTTGGAATCCCTTCCTACCTCATGGACCCTGAACCCTGAAAGGATGTAAGCAGGGTGGGAGGCCGGGGTCCTGGTGCCCAGCTTCATAGCAAAGTCAAGTGGCAGGGCAGGGCTCAAAAATAAGCAAATGATTTGAATAGACATTTCTTCAGAGAAGATATACAATTTGCCCATATGTATATGAAAAGACGCTCAATATCATTAGTCACTAGGGAAATGTAAATCAAAACCACAACAATATACTAATTTGCATCCACTAGGATAGCAGTGATGATGATGATGGTGGTGGTGGTGTTGATGATAATGAGCATTGATAAGGGTGTGAAGGGTGTGAAGAAACTGAACTCTTATGCATTTCTGATGGGAATCTAAAGTGGTGCAGACTGTGTGGAAAAACAGTCTGGCAGTTCCTCAGTAAAGAAAATGTAGACGTATACATATGACCTGATAACTCCATTCTTGGGTATATACCCAAAAGAAATGATAATAGATATTTAGACCAAAGTTTGTACATGAATGTTCATAGCAACATTATTCACATAAGATGGAAACAACCCAACTGTTCATCAACTGACAAAAGATTAAAATATAATTTGATAAGAGAATAACTCTTTGATATGTGCTATAACATAGATGAACCTTGACTTTTGTTCCCTGAAAGACATGAAAGTTCACATATTATATGGTTCCATATATATGAAATAGCCAGAACATGTAATCTATAGATTTATAAGCAAATTAATGGTTGCTAAAAAGGAGAAGAAATAGGGAGCAACTGTTTAAGGAAATGAAATTCTTTTTGAGGTGATGAAAATATTCTGAGATTAAATGGCAATAGGTTCATAACATTGTTAATGTACTGAATGTCACTGGTGAAATATTGTGCCCTATCTTTTATATAGTAAGATGTGATTCTACTTATTCTAAGTATAAATTTGGTACAGAATTCTGTAATAGATTTTATAGATGGAATAAGTTTATTTCTCTTCAAAAAGTTTACACCGTTGACTTTATGCAAGAATAGTCTTGCATAAAGTGGAATGTTTGCTTCTGTTCCTCCACAGACTCACAAGCATCCAGTTGTGCTCAAGTTGTCCACCTTCAAGATGGCTTCACTGACTTTCCCAGACAGGGTTGACCTTTCTTCTTTTTGTATATCTAAGCTTTCTGTAAATCGCATTTTGATTTTCTGATTGATGTGGCTGTGATATGGCATTGTTGTTAATTGCCTCTATTGACCTGGGAACTTCTTGAGAACAGAGACTCTGGTAATCTCCTCTTATTGACCCTATAGCCTAACTCTTTGCCTGGCACTTGGTTGCTCCTGAAGTATTAGAGTGAATTGCACTGATTCTCTGCTATGGAGATATATGCAAAAAGCCATGTGAACACTAAGAAAATATTGGCAGACCCTGGATTCTCTAGGTGTAGGGAAGGGATTTCCTTGATAGAAGTAACATTCAGTGCAAATACATAGAAATGTGAAAGACTTGCTTACTTATATGAGGGTGGGAAATTCAGTATGATATGAACAGAGATGAAACTGGAGAACATGATTCAACCCCTATGATCTTTGATGTGGACCTTAGTAACAGAGGCCAACAGAGATTTTTTTAAACAAGATAATGACATAATGAAACTTGTTTTTCAAGAAGCAGTTTTAGAACTGTAACATAAACTATGGATTTAGAGTGATGATGATGAGTCAGTGCAGGTTCTTTGATTGTAAGGAATGTTTCACCCTGGTGAGGGGTGTTGATGGTGGGGGAGGTAGGGTGGGCAGGGCACAGATAGGATGTCTCTGTACTTTGTACTTTCCTCTTAATTTATCTGTGACTCTAAAGCTACTCTAAAGAGGAAAGCCTTTTTAAACAAACAAACAAACAAACAAACAAAAAACTCCAGCAGTGGTGGACTTTTCATAAATGGCCTTTGTAAAATCGTTTCCTTTGTGTGTTTCAGAAGTGAAAAGTGCTAGATTTTTCATTAGACTTTGCAACTGTCAATTGTCACAGTCCAACAGATCTCACTAGCCAGGTCTTCTGATCAGCAATCCTGAAGGGAAAAGAGAGAGCTTAGCATGGTGTCAGAAGTTTGCCTAAAAAAATAGATCCCAGGTTTTTCAATAGGAAATATTAAACAGGACAAGCAAACAGCCAGAGACCAGGTTGTGTCCAGAAGCTGCCTGGCCAAGAGACAACAGAGAAATGGAAGGGATGAGAACAAAGGCAATAGTATCTATGAAGTTGGGAGGTTCCACAAGTGGCCAGAAGCAGTTCCTTTCTTTTAGGATTACAGATGTGGGCAATTAATGAATCCCTTTGTTGCTACTAAGGGAATCCAGTTTTCAGTTGTCGAAAAAGCAGTGTGGTGTGGACTTCAGGACGAATAATCTTTGTTTTCAACCCTTTCAACCCTTTCCTAGCTGTGTTTTTTGGATGAGTTCATTAATTTCTCCAGTCTTCAATCCCCTAGTCTGTAAAATGAGGATAATGACATCTCCCATAATGACACAGGATTTCTATGAGAATTATAAATGAAATGTGTATGATACTTAGCAAAATGCCTGTTAATATTGCAAGAAATTGTGATTGTTATTAGCCTGCATTTGAACATTGACTTTCCCAAGGGAAGAAGATGTAGTAAAGTTTGCTGTCTTGAAAGGGTTGGCATGTTGTTCACTGAGGAAAAGTTATTCTTGTGCCAACCTGGATCCCCGAGAGTGGGAGGGTCATGGTTCTCACCCTCCATCTTGTCTGCAGAAGATACTGCTGGCATTGGCTCTGCTCCCCGACTCGACTGCCCTGAATGGGGGAGACCTCTGTGAGCTGCAGTAGTGGGAGGCCTGACCTTTGGTTTGTGTGTGCCCAGTATCTGCAGAGGCTGCTTCTGTTTGTGGCTTGGCTTCTCTGCTTCCTACTCCGCTTATGAGGAGCCACACTGTCTGTTCTGTGAGCCAAGCCCGTCTGCTACTGCTGGTTCCTGGGAATCAGCCACTTTCCTCTTCTGGGGAAGCACAGCATCTCAGCATGGATGACCACCATGGGGAAACTTACACTTGGCCGAAAGAGGGCAATTTCAGGGCAGCAACATGGGAAAAGCAAACAATTAACTGAAGGGACTCTCATGTGTGAAGTGAGTGTGTCTTTTCAGCCTAGCCATGGTGGGGGCCCACGGGTGGGCAGGAAGGTCAGGGACCACAGATGCATGAATCCTCCAGAGAGCCAGCTCCTGGCCAGGACTTCTGACGTGGTAGGAACTGCCCATACAACTGAGTTCAGTTGAGATTTGAATAAAAAGCCAAATAATAGCTGGGAACAACCATTCCCCTCAGGGAGGAAACTGTTCATTTAAGAAAATGCTTCAAAATTCTCTTCGGGTAGAGGATGAGATTTTGAGGGAACAAGTTAGCAAAGTCAAGGGGACAAATATGACAACCAAATTGATCATCATTAATGGAGGAACAGAAAGGGAGTAAGAGGATGGAAAGTCAAGATGGGGACTGCAGAACAAGTGGGAGTAGTAACAGGGCAGGGTGGCAGGAGGCTTTTTAAGAACAGGGATGTCTAATCTTTAACTAGAGTTTGGGCATAGCATTTGACCTATTGTGGTGAATGTTCCATAAGCACTGAAAAAAAAATTACTCTGTAGCCAGGGTGGCACATGACTGTAATCCCAGCTACCTGGGAGCTGAGGCTAGGGATCACTTGAGTCTGTGGGTTTGGGACAACCTGGGCAACATAGGGAGACCTAGTCTCTAAAAAAAAGGTACTCTGTAGTGAATCAGTGCTTTGTAGATGTTGACTTGTCCAAGTTGTTAGATATAAACGTTCACTGACATTTTTTTCTTGTGCTGTCAAAGAGGAGTGTTACAGTTTCAAACAGTGATGTGGATTTAATTTTCTCCCTTTAGTTCTGTCAATTTTTTACTTTTTGTATTCTAAAGTCATAGTCCTGCATGCGTATAGTTAAGATTGTTATATTTTCTTCACTAACCATTGTGAAATATCCCTTTTTAATGCTGATGATTTTCTTTGTCTTAAAGTATATTTTATCTGATATTAACATGCTAAGCATTTGCATTTTCTTCATTCTCTTTTCAATCTGTGTGTACTTTGCTATTATATTGTGTATACCTCTTGTAAACAACACAAAATTAGATCTGATAAGTTTTAATTGGAGAGTTTAATCATTTACATGTATTGTCATTATTGATATGATTGCGCTCAAGTATATAATCTTGCTTTTTGTATTCTTTGTCCCTTCTGTTCCTAATTTTCTGCCTTCTTTTGGGTGAACAATAATAATTTTTAGTATTACATTCTATTTGTCATCTTGAACTTTTAGTTATACTTTTAGTTTTATCCTTTTCATGGTTATTCTAGGGCTGAAGACATACCTTTTCATCTAAAACACAGTCTAATTTAAGTTAATATTCTACCAATATGCATATAATATATGTCAGAACTTGATTTCACTTATATCCTCCTTTTCATCATTTTTTTCTGCATAAGTCGTAAATTATACAATAAATTGCTTTAAATAGTCAGTGTCTTTTAAAGCATTTAAGAAAAGGAATAAAAATAGCCTTTTGTATTTACCCATATATTTATCATTTCCAGTGTGGTCATGTAGCCCCTATTTCCACTTCATATCACTTTCCATCATCCGAAAGAATTCCTCTAGCATTTCTTATAGCATTGTTTTACTAGTGACGAGTTCTTTCAGATCTCCTTCATCTGGAAATATCTTGGTGTTACCCTCAGGTTTGTTTTTTTTTTCTTCATTTGATAGCATGTGTATATATTTTTTACATCATTATATATCCTGAGGTTCTCCCACCACCTTGTCACCCATGAATCATCATTTTAATCTCTTGTGCCCATCCCTCCCTGATTTTATCCCCCTCCCCCTCTCTTGCTCTATGCTTCAGTTCTGCTGACAGTTTGTTAGTTTTAAGTTCTACTTGCATTTTTGTTTGTTTTTCTTGTATCCTGCATATTGGTGGGATCATCTAGTATTTCTTTCTTTTTCTTTTTTTTTTCTGGTTTATTTCTGCTAACATGATTCCTTCTAGGTCCATCTATACCCTCAGTTTTGAACAGCATATTTTCTAGGTTTAGGACTTTGGGATGATGGGCTTTATTTCATCCACTATGTTAAAATTGTCTTTCATTGTTTTCTGAAATCTATTGTTTCCTCTGAGCAATCTGTCATTCATAAGACTGTCCTCTTGTTTGTAATATATCTTTTTTCTCTGACTGCTTTTCAGATATTATCATTAACTTTGGTTTTCAGTGGTTTTAGATGTGGTTTCCTTGGCTTCATGCTGCCTGGGTTTCTTTAAGTGTCTTGAGTCTGTGGGTTGATCAAATAAGGATAATTTTTGGCCAATTTCTTTATATTTTTCCCTACCCTGTTCTTTTTCCTCACTTTTGGATATTTCAGTTACGTGTGTCTTAGGCCAGTTGATACTTTCCCATGGGTCATCAAGATGCTATTATTTCTTCCCTTCTCTTTTTCCTTTCTGTGATCCAGTTTACATTATTTCTATTACTCTTCATCAAGTTTGTAAATTAATTGCCAAATTTGCTTTGAATCTTCAATGCATTTTGTATTTTAAATATTGTAGCTTTTAGTTGTAAAGATTCTTTTTGATTTTTTTCATAGTTTCTACATTTTTCCTGAAATTCTCCATTTCTTCATCCATAGGCTTAATTTTTCAAAAAATAAGTACTGCAACATATATATCATGTTATTTTAAAGTTGTTATCTGTTAATTCCAAGATTTGGTCACCTTTGGAGCTATTTCTGTTGACTGATTTTTTTTCTCTCCAGGTCTTAATCATCTTTTTCCTGTCTATTCACATACAACAGGTAATTTTTGCTTGACAAGGACATATCACAGAGATTCTGGGTTTTGTTTTCTTTTTGTAAAGAGCATTGAGTTTAGTTCTAGCGGGCAAATTACCTTGATCTTGGTTTAGGCTATGTTACAGCAGATTTCTCTGGACCTTGCCCTTACTTGTAGGGTGCGGCCGTTAGCACAGGGATGTGATCCTTACTCCCAAGGTGTGACCTCTCAGGGTTTCAGTGAAAGGCTCAAGGTATTTACTGATCTCTTCTAGCTTGCTCAGACTTGAACTCCAAACTCCAATTCCCAGCATTAGATATCTGCTTCATTTTAGATCTTCCAGCTGTTGCTTTCCACTGGACTCCTGTAGTCTTTTCCATGCATGCACATCTCAGAGTTTGGTCAAGGCTTTGAGGAGGATTTATAAGGAAAATTTGAGGCTTCTCTTCTATGACTCATTGTTTCTGGGATTTCTTCCCCCTATTTTTAGTTGCTATGGCAGTCCTGAATTCCAATCTCTGACTCCTCAACCTGATAAAACTGAAGCTTTCTGCTTCAGCTCCATCTGTACTTACCATGCAAACTGAGAGGTGTCTTCAGGTGGAAATCTACATAAAAGTAGATTTCATCTATTTCAATTTTATTCAAAATGGGTGAACCTTGATGACATTATTCTAAGTCAGTCACAAAATGACAACTATTGTATACTTTCTACTTATATGAGGTATGCAGAGTAGTCAAAATTGTAGACAAAATAGTTTGGTGGTTTTCAGGCCTCAAGGGAGGAAAAATGGGAACTTGAAGCTTAATGGGGATAGAGTTTCAAATGGAGAAGAAGAAAAGCTCTGAGGTGATGGTGGTAATGGCTGCACAACAGTGTGAATGTACTTAAAGTAAATTTTATATTGTGTATGCTTAATCACATTAAATTTTTTAAATTAAAATTTAATCCTCAACTTCAGAAACAGGTTAAGCTTAGATTTGAAATGACTCAGTACTTATTGACTGACAGATACTGAACAAATTATGTTATTAAACTACTATGAAATAGACTCTTCATTGGGAAAGTGGGAGCAGTGATTCTACCCACCCTAGAGGTTTGTTAAAGTAAAAAAAATGTTCCCTGGTCTTAAAACATCAAAATAATTTTGAATTCTAACATTAGGTTGATTTTTTTTGGTCAAATAAGACATGAAAAAGAACATACCAAAACAATACTTCGGTTCATTCTGATTTTCACTTCATAGAAACCACCATGTTAATGTAAAAAGATGTCTAGAAAGAAAAAAATCTCCGTTTTTAATTAATTAATTAATTAATTAACTAAGTCATCGCACTATTTTGCCACATAAATTAATATATTTTTTGAGGCTAAGTCTCACTATGTTGCTCAGGGTAGTCCTGATCCCACAGACAAGTGAGCCCCACCCAGGGTAGTCTGGATCCCATGGACTGAAGTGATCCCTAGCCTCAGCCTCCCAGGTAGTTGGGATTACAGGTGCCTACCACCGCATCTGGCTGCTTTTTCGAGACTAGGTCTCATTAGGTTGCTCAGGGTTGTCTCAAACCTGCACACTCAAGTGATCCCAGGCCTCTTGCTTCCCTGTACTTGGACTACAGGTGCACCACCAAGCCTGGCTTTAAAGAACAATTTTTTAATTTGAAAGTTTGTAGATGAGGTAATTTAGACTAGCCCTCATTTAGCGAATAACTAGAAAAGCCAAACAATATATATTAAAACAATTTTTTAAGCCCTCAAAGAGACAAAGGGGTGTAGTGAAAATGACTGGCCCAAAAACCAAAAGAAAAAAAAAAAATCCGGAGAGTGATTCTGGCATGTAGAGTGTTTGTGGAGTCTGGATGAAGTAGTTGAAAGGCTGACCAGAACTTTTAACAGTCTCATGGTGATGAGGAATAAAAGGTGGAATTCAATACCTGTTAAAGTGCATAGTTGACCTTTCCCACCACTTTCTCTTTAGCTTGAGATCTTGACCTTAAGAGCTCAGTTTAGAATGGTGTCAGTCTTTGGGTGACAGGCACCTCTGCACACCTGTGACAAGTAAATGTAAGTCCTCTTTAGAGTAATGCCACAGACTTTAAAATGTTTTTATAAGTTATTTTCCAAACACAATGTGTGACACAATAAAAATTAACCTAGCAATGTGGAGATAAGATGGTGTGAACTATACCAGGAGAAACAGTAGATGATAAAATTGGTTAGTGTGGGTTCTAGATACTGGAATTCAAAAACCTAAACTTTAAAGTAAATTTACTTAATCATTGAGAAAAATGGCACAAAATGTTATCTTAGTCTTTTAGGAAATTCTTAACAAAACTACCTGTTATGTTTTTATCATTCCTCCTTTGAAAATAAGGTCTCCTACCTCTTCCATCTGGGATTCAGAAAACTTTCTCTTATATATTTTATCTATGAATCTATAGTTAGAATTTAGTTAAATTGAACACTTCATCTATTAGCACTGAGTGTATTTCCTAATCTATGTGCGCTTAAGTCTACTCTTTTATAATTTCTTTCTAAATTGTCCAAACAGTTATTTTGGTTACTTTTCTCAGGGGCAGTTATACCAGAGGGTGGTGGTGGGTACATGGAATAGCATGACACTACAAGAGAGTTTTTTGGGTACATTTGCTCACACATCCCAGACTTGATGTTTTTGGTTTGGAAAAGAAAAGCTCTGTAGGAATCAAACTACTGTTTAATCAGGCAAAACAAACATTTCTCACCCCCCCAGTCTGCCAGGCCTAATTTTCAAACTCGGTCAAAATTTGGGGCATGGGAGCAAAGAAACACAAATGACTTCACACTGACTTTGCAGTTGAGAGGTGGAAGGAAACTAATCTTCAGAATCAGGAATTTTATCCTAACTGTTATCATCAGCTGTGTGACCTTAGGCAAGTCAATTAACACACCTAAGCTCAATTTCTTGGATCAAGTGGGGGATATTTCTGTGTCACAGGTTATATTAGGGTTAAATGAAAACTGTGAATGAAAGCTTTGCTGTCTTCAACATGGAACTTTCCTTCTTATTGCTCTGTGTGTATAAGCCAGCACCTAAAACCTCAAATCTGATATTATCTTGTCCAACATTTTGTTTTGCAGAAGAGGAAACTGTGACACAGAGAAACCAAATGCTAACTATTGATGTTGGGCAAATTGTTAAATCTCTTTGGTTCTAGTTTCCTCATCTATAAGTTGGAGATGGTAATAACAGCTTCAAGTTTTTGTGAAGGCTGTGGAAGAAATGCATGTGAAAGATCTGGTACATAGTACTTATTTGATGCATCATAGCAGCTACTGTTTTTTTACATGAATATTACTATAATTTTGTGGAGCATTTGAGAAGTTGTTTAGAGCTGGCAAGCTGCAGCCATTAGGCCACACGGTGTAGTTCGGTGGTTGTCCTAGGGAGACCTTCCTCTCGGGGTCAGGTAGAGTTCAGTGAACTCGCAAAGAAGCGTGATTTTAGATGCTCCTAGGTACATCCACTCATCTCCTCTCCACTTACTCTGCCTGTTATTAAACTGGTAGTTTTTACAACATCAATAAAGAACTTTCCTACCCAATTACCCCAGACAATAGCCTGAAAAGCAGTTTCGACTATGAAAACTTCGTGTTGGGTTCATTTAGATTGTTTTGCTGTGTCAAATCCTCACTTGAGTTCAAAAGTTCAGCAGAACCATGAACTTTGTAATTTCACAGCAGGCAGTTCTACAAATATAGTAGAAAGTGAAAAAACACACAATATTTAAGGTAGGCTCGTCATGTTGCATATAATCTGGTGAGGAATGACTGTATATAAAACAGCCCTTAATTTATAGCGCACGGTCATAGAGCAAAAAAGAAAGGGAAACAAAATTAAACCAAACTGTTCCTTGAGTTACCTGACCTCTGAGACTTCCAAGGGAATGTGCATTTGTGACTAATTGTTAGTGGACAACTAATGCCAGCTAATCTTCTTAATAAATTGTGAAGTCTTGTATACCTCTTGGTTTTAGTGGTGGTTTTTCTGCCTGTCTGGAACAGGCAGCATATCAAAACAAAAGGGTCATGACTTTATGTATTTGTTAAAGTTAGAATCCATGTTCTCATATAATTCAGGCTGGGGTTGACCTGGTTACATAGTGTAGGTGGAGTGAAAGTTTCACAGGACTGAGAATAATGCTGTGCTTTCACTTGTCTATTAATAAACACACACACACAGGTCAAGAACCCTTCATTTTGTGTGTTTTCTATTTGTGCAGCTTTATATTCAGAGGTTAAAAGCAAGACAAAATATTCGCTTGGGTTAAGGTGTCTCAACATATTCTCAGCGAGTTCCCAACACCACAGAACACGATTTTTTGTCGCACCGATATGTTCTTCATTTGTCACCAGGAAATGTGTTTCTCATGACTTTTATGGTGCAGCAAGTAATGTGAAGGGATGACTTGAGGCAGACAGTTTGGGGCAAAGGGGTCAATGAGTTAAGGTGTGTTTTCATACGGCAACTGTTGATTTCCACTAATATACCAAGATGTAGGGCTGTGGGGTCATGAGAGGGAAGCTGTGCTTGGTCATTTGTGGAAGCAGAGAGGAAAGGCCTGGGTGAGGGGGTCAAGTCCTGTGACAGATGGCTCCTCATGAGTTAAATGGGACTGGCTTTCTTTTTCCTGGATTTTATCTCAGAGTTGCCAAAATTTTAGTTCTATCCATTTTAATATGCTTTTTAGAACCCCAGTAAAGAGGGACTGATGCTCCCCTGTTGTCCTTAAAGGGTGTGCTTTTCCATACAGTGTTTCCTCATATTCAGTGAAGAACAAGTAAAACTTTATGTTCTTTTTTGTCTCTGGAATTATGAGGCTCCAAGGAGAAATAAGGTTGCTGCCTTTAGGACTGGATGGGATGGGATGCCCAAATTTTACAGTCCTGCTCTGGTTGACCTTCTCTCCATAGTGGGGCTGTGTGTCTTTCCGTAGTTCAAGATAGGAGGGGAGTTGGTGGCGTTCCTTCAAAGGACTTATAAGATAGCTAATGACAGGAGTTTTGTTCATTCAGAAAGAATGAACAAAATGCATTATGGAGAATGCATTTCAGGGGAACAGTAGGGGCCAGTGAGGCAGATGTCACAGTGATGAATGGAATGGGATCAGCAGTGTGATTGCTGCTCTTGATGCAGTGAGAGGGGAAGTGGGTTCTCAATAGACAAACATGCCCATAGCAATAACTCCTATGGATGGGACCAAAGGAAAGTAGCCAGACTTCTGAGGGGGTTACCTGAGAAGGACCATATGGGTTTTGGAAAGTGAATTTAGGGAGTGTTTATGTGATGGCAATGGAGGCAATGGGCCGGAGATGATGGCATTTCAGGTATTGAGAGAAGTCCTGCTCACCATAGTCTTATGCTCTGTCCCTGTGCCATATCTCCCTGAATGGCTCTCATTCTGAATTGATTTTAGGGCTCCCCCACCTCAACCACTGTCCAGAGTTCCCATAACTGGTAGCAGTTACTTATCATCTTATTCATTCATCCATCTGTCCTTCCATCTATCTACCTCTACCTCTAATCCTTAAACAGTTATAAAAGGTATTTGGTAGGGTTGGTAGCTTATGATTGAGGCCCAGAGGTTAAGTGACTTAATGAGATGCACCCAGCTAGAAGGTGGCAATTATGATCTGGGAGCCAGTTCTCCTGACTTCACGAAGTCTTCAAGGAGAGAAGGGCTTCACTTAAATCCTTGGGTAGTGGGATGAGAAATGCTGTTTTTGCGGCTGGTCATCAGGAAGTCTGCTTAGATATATATTTCCATGCTCTGGGGGTGAATTTGAGAAGCCCTGAGTTGTCCTGGGTGACATCCTTGGCTAGATGGGTCCCAGTACCCTTCCTGCAGCCACAGCAGAAAATCCTGGATTCCTAGCCATAAGAATTCTCTAAATAACAGATAAAGATCTTCTTAATTATACTTTTAATTGTCTTCTAAATTATCCTGAAATCATTAAGCTGAGTTTTGTGAGATTCCACAGGGATGAGAAAAGCAGAAATAAATAACAAGTTCAATTTGCCATGCACTTTTCAACTTTGATTCCATTCTCAGAGTCTTTAGCCTGAAGGCAATGGCCCCAAGTAGCTGTGTTTGGATTGTGTGATTTGTCTTCACACCAGAACTGATTGCCTGTGAAGGCTGCCAAGTTCTGAATGTGTCTGGAGAAATATCTTATGCCATTTGGGAGGATTTGTCTTTGAGAACCAAACAATGAATATATAGGGGGAAACTAAAACAGGAAAAGGCAGAATTTGGACCAGTTGAGAGAAAGGAGAAGACATTTCAGATAGGAAAATAGCATGATCAAATTCATGGCAGTGACAGGTTCTCTCCATCACATTTGAAGGATCATCTTCATTGTAAGTGGGAAGTTGGTGGAGGGGAAAGGTAGGAAGTGAGGAGGGGGTCTGGTCCATGTTGGAGGGTGAGAGGAAACCCTCAGATGTGAGGATACACTGTGGGAAGATATTAAAACTTAAGTATTGGGGGGGAGGAGGTGTATTTTCATAGTATGAACCTCAAAGCAGTGTGCACAATGGAGAGAAGGACATGAATATGGTAACTGATTAATGTTAGACAATAATCACATGCCATAATCATAGTTTGAGTTACCTCTAAAGCTAATGTAAAGAGTATCATTATATGAATAACTTGTGTCTCTACTGCCTCCTCTATTCTCAAACTGATTGCTGGTTTCTATTCATTCACCACATATTATTTATCACATCTTCTGTTCTAGCACTGTGCTTGTCCCTCTGTTTAGCGCTGACAGCTTTCTGTTTGGCGCTGACAGCTTTCTGTTTCTTATAGTTATTTATATGTCTGTCTCCACCACTACAGCACCTCCCTGAGGAATCCAAATTTTCAATTTGAGTCTGTTTCCTAGAGCATGCCTGGACTAAGATTACTGGAGCCAAGGAGATCTCTATCAAAGAAATAGCAACCCTGCCTCCTAGTTCCTGAACTTGCTTCCAGGGTGGAATCTATTATTAAATAAATATGGTATTAACCAAATCAAATAACATTTCATGACCCAGAAAAAATAATTCAATTCACAGAGAAAAGTAAAGAGAAGAGCAGACGATGCAGCAAAACAGCTCGCGACATAGAGGACGCTGGTTGCAATGTGATTTCAGTTAATCTTGAAAGACTCCTGTGCAATTTCCTGAAGGAGATAGACTCCTGCCCTGCAGACTCTGTTTACATGAGCAAATAGATAAAACGAGCTAGAATTCCTCACTCTTTCTTTCACTTGTATGGATAACTGAGTCTCACTGGGTGTGGAGCCACTGTGCTAGTCTCTGAGGATGCGAAGAGGAGGAGGCTCTTCTTTAACCTCGGATGTGGGGACACAAGTGATCCAGTGTGGACTGGAGTCTGGCAGAGGCTGGTTCAGGGAACTACTTAGAAAAGAATCATCAGCTGGGCGTGGTGGTGCACGCCTGTAATCCCAGTCTTGCGAGGCTGAGGCTAGGGATCAGTTGAATTCGTGGGTTCAGGACTATCCTGGGCAACATAACAAGACCTAGTCTCTAAAAAAAATAAATAAATAAGAAGAAGAAAGAAAAGAATCATCAGTTCTGACACTGGGGAAATAAAAAGGTGCAAGAAGTCTTCCTATAAGAGATCAGTTTTGAATGAGGTCTTCAGGGATGAGAGAGTTAGGTGCAACAGCATAAAGGAAGGAGAAATTTGAGCAGGGCCACTGCAGGGACAAGGACACAAAGGGACTTGGGTTTTATTTATTTAGCAGGGCACAAAATTCTGGCATTTTGACCAGAATTGTTATTGGAAATGCTCACGCCTCAATTACATTGCACATGATTTGTATCCCTTCCCACCACCCTATAGTGACAAACAGAGCCTTTCCAAAGGCTGGATAAGAGAAAGACCTAGTTTGTAAAGGTCACTCTGACCTCAGGATGTAGGAGACAATGTGAGAGGCAGAGGCTGAGAAGTACCAGATAGAAGTACAAGGCTTA
>PVHY01019315.1:14647-27754 GCA_004024945.1 Uropsilus gracilis
GGGGGGGTGCTTAGTGGGAATCGTTCCTGTAGGTGTCCGGGCTGTGCCGCCACGCGTTAGTCAGCCTGATGTCAGAGGGCCCAGGCCGACCGTTCCCCAAAGGGGGAAAAATTATTTTACTGAAAATCACTCACTGCCCCAACATCTTTAGCCAAGATGTGCTCATTTTCTCGGAGCCAGAATAAACTGGCAGGGAGCTAGAGTCAACGCCGGCCGGGACCTACGCGCGCTTCCGCTGGCGGGGAGAGATAGCCGCGGCGGCTGCCGCATCCCTGGGCTCAGACTTTCTCCGGCTCTGACTTATGCCTCCGTCTCTTGCTCTGGCTTCTTGCTAGACTTTCCTTCCAAAGTCTTCGCTGCTGATCCAGGATTGTCCATGTGCGTTTTCACTTTGCCGCGGTTGACGGAGAGTTTTGGAAGATGCCCCGACACCACCCACTCCTGCACTATCTGCAGGAACCATCTTTAATCTGTCAAAACCCAGCTCTGATCCGAAGCTGCGAAGGGGGAGCTCCTGGCCAAAGCCACTTCCGCCCTTCCCCTGCCGGGTGCTGAACCCTCTGCCTCAGCGGCGTGAGGACACGGCCCCGCCTCTTTGAATCCTGGCCCGGGTCTCCTAATGAGCTCCCTGGTCAATTGCATCAGCAATTTCTTTTGGGGAGGGAGGAGGGGAGAGCAATAATCTTCTCAAGAGAACCAGTGTAGCCATTTATTTTGGCTCCATCGTATCTATGCAAGGAAATCTCGCTTCTTTAAATTGTTCCTGGAGTCGGCAGGGTTTTTGTGCTCGACCATTTATTTGCCCAGGGCAAAAACCCTTCATCCAACCTCTCCGAATGTGTTTACCAAAGTGGGTAAACACTCAAGCAAAATACCTTCCCCAGAATTAGTGAAAGATTCCTTTGAAGGATCGTTAATAAAAATCAGGCATCTCTTGGTGAAAATTTTAAAAGCCTGGGAGAGCCTAGCTTTTAAGACACGCAAACTGCACAAGACTTGCTTTGGGTGGGTTGAAAGTTGTGTCCACACCCAGAGCGTTGAAGTCCCCACTTTCAAAAGAGTCTGTGTCTGTCTGACTCCCTCTCTCACATAGTTCACATTTTCCTGTCATCGCAATGTCACTTCAGCTGCATGGTACAAAGCTTGTATTTTTATTTTTGACCTTTGGAAAAAAATTCCCCCTAGTGCCTAGAGACAGCCGAGTTGGACCATGGGTCTTCATGAAAAAAAAAAAAAAAAAAAAAAAAAAAAAAAAAAGTATTTTGTGTTTTCCTAAATTGCAGGGCACCTAAGACTCGAGTCAGGAGCTGCTTGTATCAGCAGCTGCCACTCAATCTCTTTTCTTTGGGGTGGGAAGGGCAGGGTATGTGTGGTCTGAAAGAATTCTCAAGATGATTCAGATAAGTACCATTCCTCATTGAGACTCTGAGGCAGATTATTTGACCCCTTTAACTAAACTCACAGGACTCACAATCAAGGTTTCAACTTCAAAATCTCAATCAAACTCTTTAATAGCTTTGATTCAACCAAATGGTTGAATTGGTTGCATAGATGTCTAAATATAACTCTGTTCAAAACTTCCAGTTTTTCTGAGAATTTTTAAAACTTTTGCACAAATCCTGATATCTGTTCCATTGGTCTTAAATTCCCTGGGATAACCTTGGTAAATTGTTAACCATTTGGATCAGGCTCTTCATCTGTAAAATGACAAGGATATGTGCCTTGTAGTGAGGTGAGGATAAGAGGCAGGGTATGCCTGTTGCCTGACAAGTGCCAGGGACACAGCAGGAGAATCAATAGATGCGTCTATAACCAAGATGATGATGATGAGATTCACAACTGGAGGGAAACAGCTTGAACTTCTTTTTCCAGACACACCCTGATTGAGCTTCATTGTTATCATACCAGGCGCCAGACCCCTTCATGTCCTCATCATTAGTCCTCATTTAGGTGCTGTGAGGTGGTAGCAAATAGTCCCATTTTATAGATGAGCAGACTGAGTTTGAAAAGGCAGTTAGCATATCAGTAAGGGTTCTTGGTGGCAAACAAATTGACTCAAACAGAAAGGGAATGTATGGAAAGGGTATCAGGAAACCCAGAGGATCCCTGGAAAAGTTCAGGGATGAATTTTGAAAATGGCAGGAACAGGATTAGTACAAACGCTCTAAGACCTGTGGTAAAATCCTCTGCAGAACTGTTCACCAATACCACAAACTCTGGGGCTGGAAGCTGTGCCGCCACCACAGTCACTTAGAAACTTGATTTTGCAGCCACTGTTGCTGCCACAGGAAGAATTCTGTCTTTCTCCTACTTAATGAGTCACCAGCTCCCTGTTCTCCTGGCTCTCTGAATCTGGAATGGGCATCTGCTTTACATAGTTTACATCATACACCCCTGCCCTACTTCAAGGGAGGCTGGGAAAATAAGTATACAGCTGTGGGGGAGGGAATACACTTTCAAGGTTTATTTTGTGGAAAATTTCACAAACGTAGAAAGGGAGTCAGACACCAGGGTAGCCTAAAAGCCATTAAATGTCTAAAACATTGAGAGATCTGAATTTGTTGCCTATTCTGGGCACACTCAGACCTCCCTCACTGAGACCATCCATGGCTTTGTGGAATCTATTATCCAAATCAGATACTTCTATTGCCAGATCAGACCAAGCAAGTATGTATGGCTCTGTGGAGACAGGGGTGTTTATATCGGGCAAAATCCATTTTACTAATGTCTGAACAACCCTTGCTGCCCATATATGTGAGAAGTAGTGGGGCTGAAGGTCTTTGACTCAGGGAACCTGGGATGTCTGGGTGGAAAGCATCCCTGAGTTGACTTAGCCCACCTCCTCATTGCAGAGGGACACCATCAACTGTCACTGATGGATTGTAAGGATTATTTCATTCAGGAGCATCACCTTGCCTTAGAATCTTAAAGGATTCTGAGGGAAGAATCATCAAAAACTCATGACAGATAAAGCAAAAATTGATGCCACCTTTCTAGAGGGCAATTATATGATACACCTCAAAAATGGATTGGAGTCACCAGTTCCTCTTTTGGAAAGCAAGTCTGGTTATGCAGACGGAGGTGCCGAGAAAATGTAGGTCCCATAATGCTTATTTCTAATAGGGTATTTTATACTAGAGAAATATTGGTTCTGATTTTTAAAAATATATATCTATACCCATGCATATTCATGTAAAAATTCAATAAGCAATATATTAAAATGTCAGTTGTGAGATTATCTCTGGGTAGAGGGATTGCAGTTGTTTTTTAAATGTGATTTTAAAATATTTTCTTGGCACTTTCTACAATACATATGTACTTCTTTTATAATTAGAAAAATAGTATGTGTTACCTTTCAAAAATTCCATTAGATAATACCATCTTCAAAGAAACCGAAGAGAAAAATCTTAAGCCAGTTTTCAAGGGGGAAGGGCTGTCCCACCCATCCCTAGGGATCATCTAGGTAGAGACCAAATTAAAACCTGAAAGTTTAAAGTCAATTAGTTTTTCTTCATGGGCCCAACATGGGGAAAAGTTCAGTCATTTCCCTTGCCTGGCACTCTTGTGGTCAGAGGATGAAATCCAATCATGGGGTCAGTTGGGTTTAAACATTCCAAGGCAAACCAATTTGGCCATTCCTCTGCATTTCCCAAAAGTTCTCTGACTTCCTAGACAGGAATTGTGAGCACAGGGAAACCTTTATGCTGGTTCCTGCAGCACATCTGTTTTATAGCATGTGCCAGATGGGCTCCCTTTCATCTGGAGAGAGGGGCAGGAGGGGACACAGCAGCCTCTGTAGGTCGGAGGAATTTCCCCAGTGGAGGCTCCAGTTTTTGGTGAAGTGTTTCAAGTTAAGATGTAAGTAGAGCATCTTAGAGTCACAATGTTCTTTTTTTTTTTTTTTTTTTTTTTGAGATTAGGTCTCTATTTTTGCCTGTGAAACCACAGGCTCACATTGCCTGGGGTACCACAGACTCAAGGAATCCCCAGCCTCAGCTTCCCAGGTAGTTGGGGTTATAGGTGTGCATCACCACACCCAGTCATATATATTTTGGAACTAGGTCTTGCTACATGCCCCTGGTGGGACTCGAACCACGATCCCTGGCCCCGGCCATGGTTTCCTAGGCTGCCGCTTACAGGCATGCGCCACTATGCCCAACCTGAGTTACAATGTTCTTTAGCTTGAGAGGAACATGCTTTTTATTAGTGTCTGCCACCCGACCTTTAGGTTCATTGCTCAGTCCAAAGACATTTGGGTAAGCTGTTGGTCATTTCCTGACACTAATAGGCATTGCATGAATATTCATTGAGCATCTGTTATGTGGCCTGAGCAAGGAGCAAGATGGACATGGTCTCCCAACTCAGGGAACTCACATCAGAGGGGGATGGTTACACTGGTGTGTCCTCTTGCCTTTTGCACTGGGGCACAGCCTGATGATTCTTTCCCCTTACTAATCCCTGTCTGCTGTTTGGGCTATAACTCTGGCTATGCCAACCACTCCATCACTTTAACCATGCTGGACTGGGAAAAACCCTAGAAAATAATCTACAAGCCAACAATAGTGAAAGGAATGGTACTGCTGGAGGAGGGTGGTTTCATCCAGTGGCTGAGAAGAAAAGGATGAGATGGTTGAGTGGTCAGTACCAAAAAGGGGAGTGGAGCAAAGGAAGCAGAATGTTCAAAACGTCAATGCTGTTGAATCCAGGTCAGGCTTTAGTGAATCCTCCCACCCACGATGTTTGAACTCTTTCTAGGAACTTCTAGTTGCTCCTTTGGCCTCTATATTGTTCTTGAGTGTTCTCTTTTATTCTTCATTTCTTGCTAAAACTCTGGGAGAAAGGAAGCTGTAGGGTAAGTGGGGTTGAGCAGGCTTTTTCCTCCATTGGCCTGCATAGCCAGCACCTGTGGAATTGCATCTTCCCCCATGACTGTGAAGCCCAGTGTGTGTGGGTATGTTTAAGTGTGCACACCGGCGCCTAGGAGTGAGGGGATAAAGGAGTGCAGAGAGCATGTGGGCATATGAGCATGAGCATTTGCTGGGAGAGCACACTAGAGAGAGCCCAGAGAAAGACAGTAAAGATTCCTGAAGAATCAGGGTGTGTGGTGTGTGCCTGTAATCCCAGTTACTTGGGAGGCTGAGGCTGGAGATCACTTGAATCCATGGGTTCAAGACAACTCAGGGCAACATAGCAAGACCTAGTCTCTTAAAAAAAAATTTTTTTTTTGAGACTAGGTCTCGCTATTTTTGCCCATGGAACCGCAGGCTCACATTGTTTTGCCTGGGCTACCACAGACTCAAGCAATCCCCAGCCTCAGCTTCCCAGGTAACTGGGATTACAGGTGTGTGCCACCACGCCCAGCTATTTTTTGGGACTAGGTCTTGCTGTGTTGCTCCAAGCGGAACTGGAACCGCGATCCCTAGCTCCTGCCGCTTCATAGCCTGAAGCTTCCAGGCATGAGCCACCGTGCCCGGCTAGTCTCTTAAAAATTTAAAAAAAAAAAAAAAAAAAAGAAGATTCCTGGGACCTGAGGACTGGCCTGCCTCCAGCTTCCCTGCTGCCCTTCCCACCCATTGCCCTTCCTGGTGTGTCTGTGTAACAGCTAGAACCAATAAAGAACCTATACAGATTGGTGAGCCTGATGCTTACATGACAACAGGCCTCATGCACAGGCTGGTTGCCCTATGGTTAGCTGGGAGGACTGGTTGCATTACAGAAGCCAAACCCATTCTCCATGGTCCCTTGTTTCCACCAAGGGAACTGAATAGCCTTTTTCTTTTACCCCAAAGGCCTGAATATTCCTACTGAGGCCTTTTCCTAGAAAACCAACCCCACCCTGGGGCCTAACCAATTCTCATGTCACATCACAGTACATTTCTCTTTAGCCAGAAACCAAACAACCAGAAGCCTAACCATGGAAATACTCACAATTTTCTTCAAGAGCAATTGCTATTTACAAAGACTTCCAGAACTTAAGCTATCTTTTCAGTTCTTCAAGACAGAAAGAACTGTACTTTGGAAAGTTTGGAAAGTCATTGGCTTACCTATTTGGTGTCTTCAGTTGAAATAAATAAAAGCTAAGTTGTGTATACTTGAGGTGCAGGACCTCTCAGGGTGCAAGCAGGAAATAAAATTAACCCTATATGGTTCAAATTCGTAGACTTAGGGGACATAACTACTTACAGAGGGAAACTACCAGAGAAATGGAGGCATCTAGAGACCAGCAACAGTGGGGCTGTGTGCCCACCTGATATGTCAAGAAGTGGAACCTGTACTGGGAGTTGGAGCCCCAGAGAAGGGGACTACTGGGAGCCATGGGCTTGGAAGGATGCATGTGCTACATGAACCAGGTACTGCAGTGGAACAGGAGCAGGGAGGAAATACCCAGAGCTATTTCTCAGACCTCTTCCTCCTCCCGCAATGGATCTCTACTGGCCCAAACCAATCAGTCACCAGGTAATCAAGGGAGAGGTTGAAGAAAGCTGATAAAGCATCTCTAGGGGCTAGCCTCCCAGGACAAGAACCGGCAGAAAACATAGAGACTAGATTGGGTGGGGCAGTGGTGAATGGAATTCAGAGAAACCAAGACAGGTACTAATATTTCTCTACCTAGAATGGGGAATTACTCAGAGTACTGTTTCTGTTTTTGTTTTAATCACTCTTGCTAAAGGTCATATTATTGGTTAACGTCCCAGGAACCGTGGGTTAATTTGCTTTTATTTTTTTGTTTGTTTGCTTTTTAACTCTCACAAATGCTTTCTGGAAGTCATGACTGAGAATTCCTGTAACATCATTTTCATTTATTAAAAGAATATTTATTGGGCACTTATTGTACCAAACACTACCCGAGAAGGTCCTGTGAACCCTCCCTTCCCAGTCATTCTCATTCATGAGAATAGTTTCACCTCTCATTTTAAATGGAGTTCTACATTATTTTGTCCCCTTGGAGCAGCATTTATATGATGACATCTGCTTTACTTTTTTGGGTAAATTTCAGATTTGTTTGACTTGATAGTCTGTCCTGATAACTGAACCCCAAAGTTTCTTAGGGTCTATTAGAAGGTTTATAGCTTTTTCTGGACTAGGACTTGAACTATCGGTGGCCTTACATAGTTCTTTTTAGTGCAGAGGCAGTGTTTTGGTTCTGTGAAGAATTTTCAAAATAAAACTCGTTCTTGTGGAATGTCGATAATCCTTTAACAAGAAGACAGTACTCTTAAAGTCTGTCTGTATAGTGGTGTTCAATTTTTTTGACTGCCTCCCACAAGAAAAAATTCATTTTTCATTTCAATCCAGTTTCATAAAACATTACTCACCAGTATCTTGTCTGATGCATTTTGTTCTTTTCTACCCTATTCTATGTCTTTTAAAAAATGGTGATAGTAACCCATTAAACTGTTTTTATGTTGTATTAACAGGCTGCACTATGCAGCCTGGAAAACACTGACCTATATTATATGTTAAAACTATTTTAAAAATAAACGCAACTTGGACTTTATAGCTAAAGGGAGGCTAAGATGGCCTAAACATGTATTTTTTAGTCCTCATCAAAGGTACTAATAAAACCATTTTTCTTTCATTAAAAAAAAGCCAGACTGTTTGACCAGTGGCTCGCCCCAGTTCTTCCTCTCCTCCCAATCTGGTCGAGGGCCCTGTGTTTCCTGCCAGTTTGACTTGTGGCTGGAACTGATTGGCCAGGGCATGAACAACTGTGGCTACCAAACCATCTTTGTAAATACAGCCTGTGGGTTTTGTTTATTTTCTTTTCTTTGCGGGGAGGGGGGGTGCAGTTGTTTATTTTAACCTGAAGAAATCTGTCTGTGTTTGACTTGTAGTTGTTGGGGGGAAAGGTTTCACTGCAACAGAAGTGTGGGTTGTTCTGGTGGGCACATGACTCATTGCCAAGGGCTGGGTCCAGGTTGATGGATATGGAGTCCTCTTCCATAACCAGGCAACATGAGGGCAGGGTAGCATAGGAGGATGAGTATTGATGCTATTCTCACTGGGCACTGAGCCTCTATTATGGTCATTCTATACATTATCTCATATAATTCTTAATGAAGAGCCAGTGAGTGAGTATTACTGACTGCATTACAAGGCAGAGGGGAAGTGTTACTGCTACTTACATGAGAGGGAACAAATTCAGAGAGATCTCAGCGTGTCCTGAAGCCCCAAGGAGAGTATAGCAGAGTTAAAAATGATCTTCCTTCCTTCCTTCCTTCCTTCCTTCCTTCCTTCCTTCCTTCCTTCCTTCCTTCCTTCCTTCCTTCCTTCCTTCCTTCCTTCCTTCCTTCCTTCTTTCCTTCTTCCTTCCTTCTTTCCTTTTTTTTCTTTTGAGACTAGGTCTTGCTATTTTTGCCCATGGGACCACAGACTCATGTTGCCCGGGGTACCACAGACTCAAGCAATCCCAAGCCTCAGCTTCCCAGGTAGCTGGATTACAGGCATGTGCCACCACACCCAGCTATATTTTTGGGACTAGGTCTCCCTGTGTTGCCCCGGTGGAACTCCAACTGCAATCCCTAGACCCAACAGCGACTCCATAGGCTGGACCACACATGCGCCACCATGCCCAGCCACCTTTATTTCTTATCCACAGCATTATAATGCTTGCTCTTTTGTCTGTGATCTGGGAATAGGATACTGTGGACAAATTTCTTTTTGCTCCTGGGACACTTGACGTGTGAGGTTTGAGGGTTGAAAGTTCTCTTACTTTCTGGGGTTGTTTTGGGAAAGAAGTCATCCCTGTGCCTGGATATCTCAGTCAAAATTTAGAATTCCAGGTATAACACAAAAGAACAGTTGGCAACTAGAGGGTAACTCTTATTATCTTTCAGTTTGATAATTAAAAACAACACACTCTGAGAGCTATTTAGACTGTGTTTGTATTTGTACTTATTGTATCTGGGGTGGGGTGAAAAGCATATTAAGTTCCAAATAACATACTGTTGAAATGCATCAAATTTGTGAACTGGTGGTTATGAACTGGTGACAGCTTGCATTTAATGTATATAAATTATGATCTTGTGTTTGGTTGCTTTCAACTGCCCCCTGCCCCCCATCATGCACTACACGTTTACATAGCCAAAGGAAGGGAACTGGAAACTAACATCATAGGCTTTTACTGCAAAAGTTAGAGCAGAGATAGAAAAAGACACAGGGTCTTCTAGGGAGGACTGGTGTTGATGCTGCCATAAAGAAAAAAGTCAGCAGACATTTGAAGTTCTGAGAACCAAGAAACAATCAATGTGTATGTTAAAGACATTGTGATTTTTACCCAAGTTAGAGGCTAAATTCGCAAAATAATGGTAGCATCTTAGAGGTTAACTAGTGTTAATATGCTACATAAGACCTTCTTATTTGAAATTTTGTTTAGAAGAACCAAAACAGCATGTTAATAATGAAGATCAGAGATCAAGGACGGTTTTTGGTACTTAAGAATTTTTCTTTTCTTTATAAGATGACAGTTACAGTTTCTTTTGATTATGAACTAATGAAAGATTTCTAAACCTGATGGATAGTTGTCTGTCTTATATATAAATGCTGATGAAGTATCTCTCTGGGTTTCAGGTTTCAGCTTTCCAGGATTTAAATTGTCCATGAAATGATAGCTTCACTCATCACCCATGGGGCATTAGTTGATGGGTGTAACTTAGGAGAGGGGAGTAACACTCATTTTGAGATATGTTTCTCCAAGGTAAATAGGGATAATATGATTATAAAAATTAGAAAGAAAGAAAATATAAAAATAGAAAGAATTATGCAAGCAATTATGTAATTGCGTAGTTAGGTAACATTATGTAAGCAATACAAGTTCCAGCTATGGACCCACAGAATCAAATGCTTAGAGTGCTGGGAAGTACTGTCTACTCAAAAATTCAACAACTCTGGAAACCTTGTATGTTGTTACTAAGATACCCAAAAGATTTGTGATCAAAACAACTGAAACCATGACTGTGTATAGATGCCACCTCTGAAAATCATTCATAATGTCTTTCTCCTTGATGGTTGATTTTGAAAACAAAGAAATTTCTTTTAGATTTGACCCAGTGAGAAGAGAGGTGGTCATCACCCCTATAGCCTTATTCCAGTGTCCACCCCAGAATCTCTCTTGGGGAGTGAACCATCATGGCTGTCTCTGGAAGTTTCTGCTTGGAAGCCAAAGACTAAGGAACCAATATTTATGCTCTCACCAGAGTTAACATTAAGAATTATGTACCACTCTTGGGCAAGCCACACAATCTGAAAGCTTGGCTTTGGATTCCCCAAATGAATTCCATTTTCTTCCCTATCCATTTAGTGCATGTGTGTGGAAAAGGACAAAAAAACCAGGTTTGGGGCCAACATGAAGGAAACACTGTGTAGATTCAGATGGAGGGGTGATTAGAAGAGCCGACTCTCATTAAAGGGGATTTGCTCTCTTCCAACTGGACATGCTTAGGAGTTGGTTTTTTAAAACGTATTAACTTATTTTTTTTTCCCTTCAAGCTTAGCCAGAGACCTCATGGAGGTCTAAACCCAAGCCAAGCTTGATCTGTTTTAATTCAACCACTGTTGATTTATGGCTTAGCAAAAAATGTCTGAGAATTTTTTTAAGCTAAAAAAAATTTTTTTTACCCTAACTTGACTCTCTTACAAATATAGCTGAAGGGATGTTTCTTAGACTTTCAAAAGACAAAGCCATCTTTGGAATGGAAGGGAGTTCCAAAAACTTCAATGCCCAGTGAGAAATTCTTCATCGTTTGTATACTAATAAAAGTAAACATATTGGAAAATATGTTTGGAAAACCTTATGACACTTTAAATATGTTCATCTGATTCTTCTTGAATGGAGACTAGAATAGAATCACCCAAGACAAAGTGGGCATGTGACATTGGTGGGGGATGTTCTCAGAATGTGCACCAGAAAGAGGGACACAAAAATCTTTTCCCTCTTACCTACTTCTTATTCCCCACCCAAACAAAATGAAAATAAAATAAAATAAAAACCCCAAACAAAAAATTCTATTCATTTTCCAGATAGAAAACATTTTCTTCTCTACCTGGCTTTGGGATGTATGTCATTATGCAATACAGGAAGGAACTGGACTAATAAGCAATTACTGATACCAAATCTGGTCCCCTCTAGCTTTAATAGTTTATAGGTTTTAGCCAGTTTATGAGATCAATTCTTGCCCTGCTTCCTTTAGCTTTCAGCCTGGGCTATATGATTTAATCATTCCTTACTTGTGTTTGCACCTTCTACTTTCACTGTGTGATCCTCCAGTAAGTTTATAAGCTGTGTCCAACCTTTTCTCCAGGCCCATTAGCCCAATGACTGTCAGCGACCACAGTGTCAAAAGTGCATTCAGGAACAAAGGTGAGAAAGTGCCTTTCCCCATCCCCAACTCCAGCCCCATGCTGTGAAAGAACCAAGCATCTAATTCTCTATCACATCATTGTATTCTTCCTGAGAGGTCTTGTAGAAGCAGGAAAGGGGCATTCTCTGCCATCATCTGTTTGAGCAGTGCGTGTTTCTCTACTAAGTACATCTCTTCATGAAAAAATTACTGCATATGTAGCAGCTCTACTTATGACTGTTCAGATACATGCAATACTCAGACTGCCTTGGCCCAGACCTAGAACTACTAATGTTGCTTCTAAAACTTTTAATCTCTTTCATGGCTTCAGTTTTTCAGTTTCACAACTGCGATTAACTTCTTGAAAACCAAGACCACATCTGTGTTGTACATTAGCTCTCTTGACCCAGACGTCATCCTGGCTGCATGTCAGGTAATGGATGAATGGGCAAGGAGTAGACCTGACCGTGCAAATGAGTGAAATAATGGAGGACCAGTTTGATTCTTGGAATGTATGCTTTTGCCAAAACATGACGCCAATGTTTGTAAGTAAATTTGTAAGAACAAAATAGCTGACATTATTGAGCATTTATATTATTCTGTGTACTGTGTACAGCACTTCATGGGTGTTATCTCACTGAACCCCACAATACTAGGCATTATTACTATTTGCAGTTGGGCACTACTGCTGCTGAACTTGTACCATCAGCATTCAATATGCTCATTTGGTGTTTACATGGATTTCTGGTGTTTTTGTTTATCTACCTTGTCCTGTGAGAAGATCTTGTAGTGGTTAGTATGCTTCATCCGTGTATTTATTATTAGTTACTGTAAGTAAAAGTTCCTAAAACTAATTGCTTACAGAACAAAAGCTTTCCCTCTCTCTAGCAAGTCTAAGTCCAGGGAGCAGTTTACATGTTGTTGTGCTGATGGTTATAGATCATACGACTGTTTAGGGACCTTGGTTTTGTTTCTATTTTTTCTCCACTATCTCCTAGATATGGCCCGGTGTTAAGCCCCAGACCAGTAGTGGCATATCATTTATATTTACTTTGGAGAAAATTCGGTCACATGGCACATCTAACTTCAAAGGCAGCAGGTAAATATATTTCCTGGGAGGGCGTGTACCAAGCTATGGTCCAGTTACTATGAAAGACAGGATAAATGGAATCTAGTGAGTAGTTCACTATGTCCATCACGATCTTCAATAAAGGAATTGTAAGCAATCTCTAGAGTGCTAGTCCTAGGTCAAATTCACATTAGTCCCTATCACAGGGTTAAATACCTGCCACAGAAATAACAAATACTTGACACATGTGCCAGTACTCCCTATTCTGGTGTTCATGGCAGACATCATTAATCAACCAAGATACTCTTTCCTGCCAAACTTGAATATGCCCTCAGAATCTATTGCAGCATTATGCCCCTGAAAGCCACTAGTAATCAGTGGGAGTTGGCACAGGATGTGAATCTTATTAGCCTTTCCTGATTGTGGGTATTCAAATATTGAATAAAGGAAAGAAAGAACCATAGTTTCGCTCTTATTTCCATAGAGACATATGTTGGTTGTTGTGGTGATTTTAAAATATGCCTATAAATTCTTTGATACTCCTTTTTTCAAAAGATAGAATTTAATTCTCCTTCATTGAATATGGACCATGGATAACTTATTTCTAACAAATTGAATGCAGCAGACGTGCTCTGAGGCTTCGGAAACTGTTGTAAGAAGGATATAGCTTCTATTTGGCACTCTTTTACCTTTGTAATG
>PVHY01019316.1:0-27625 GCA_004024945.1 Uropsilus gracilis
AAAAAAAAATGTAGAGAATCCTGATGCTATAACAGTAATCCAGTCAAAAATCAACAGTTATAATGCTATTCCAAGTGAAAATTTATGGAACATGTTTAGCCAAATAATATGAGTAAGTATGCTTTGAATGTTAAAGGAAAAAAATGAAAAAAAATGAATTAGGAAAATATATGAAAATGTCACATTAATTAAAAACAGGACTAGACATCCTGGAAATTAAAAAAAATTATTGAAATGAATTTTTAAGGATGGCATATATTCTGAAATAGATAATACAAGAGAAAATAATAAATTGGGAAAATTATCACGGGATTCATGCAGATAAAGCACATGGAACACAATATGGGGGGAAAAGTTAAGTAGAAAGATCATATACCTCCATATGTCTGGGAGAGTTTACATTTGTTGTCTTCATGTAATAATGGTAGTCCTTTGAATTCTCAAAAACAACCCAGTGTAGACATTAAATTATACAGTCATTCTTCTTTGATTACTGTGACAATGTGTATTCATATACTACTATCCTCTGTGATAGTAAAGACAATACATCACCAGCATATCCAGCAACATAGATGAGTCTGATGGCATAACATAGAGTAATAGGAGTTGGACACAATGAGTTCATATGTTACTATACCATTTACACAAAGTTCAAAAACAACAAGTATAGTCTATGATAAGGTAGAAGGGAAGAAGAGAGACTGGAAGAAGGCATAAGTGACACTTTGGGGTGCTGGTAATCTACTTATAGTGTTGTACAGGTTTTTTTACTTCATTTTCTTTTGTGTGTGTACTTTTTTCTAAGTGTATACTTAGAGTATACACTTACTAAAATGTATACTTATGCATATATGTATGATTAATTTCTGTGTATTTGCTGCATGTAAGGAAAAAAAGATTACCTTAAATATCCAATATGAAATAATCTTGAGCTTTTTCAAATTAATAGGTTCATCAAAAGGAGTGAGAAAAGGAAGATGGAAAGAAAAAAAAGAAAAATACAGAGTGCTTCTTCAGTCCCATAGGAGGTAAGAAAGCAAGGTAAAAGCAATCTAAGAATACATGTGGTAAGCAGAAAACACAAAAGGAGATGATAGAAATACAAATACCTAAGCTCTAAGCGTGCATGTAATCAGAAAAAAAACCAAAAAACCTCTTCTGTTAAAAGACAGAGGTTATTTGGAATAACAACAGCATTAATTCAGTGGATATGCTGGTTAATTAAATTTGAACATAAAATTTTGAGAAACTCAGTATATTTTATATGGTACATTACAAAAAGGACAATTCCCAAAACAACAAAACAATTTTGCACCTGATATTATAGCAGTGCATTATACAGAGCAAGTTACTTAATATTGACAAATTTTACTTAAAAAGTAATTTACTTAATAATAAAATTCCTTGAATCCAGAACTATAGTAAAAATCAAATGTTTCAGTTGGAGACATAATGGAAAAGATAGAAAAATCTAGAAAAACTACAGAGTATCTGAACAACTCACTGTACCCGGTCTCAGCTTAGGTCTCTCTCTGTTCCTTACCATGCAGCTCCCCAAAATCTCCAACTCCTAAGCTCTTGAGAACTGAGTAAAATTCAATAACCAATTCTCAAACTGTATCATAGAGGGAAAAAAACCTCAGACTTAGAGAATAGAACTTAGAATAAAACTTAGAGTTTTAAGGAGAGTTTGCCTTGCCTATCCCAAAACAAAAACAAAGTATATATACAGGACTCAGAAAATATGAAAAAGATGAAAAATGATATGACGATCAATCAAACAGAACAAAAAATAAGGATGAGAGATGGTACATAACAACAAAATCTAAAATAACAGGATAATATCTCACCAGTGTTTTATACTATGAAAAACTTTATTAAAAATATGAATTAAATAAAATAAGAGCTTCAGTAAGATGATAACACTGAATGAATAAAAAGAGAACTTGAAAATATAAGAAAACAAATTGAAACTAAAATAACATCAAGATATTACATAACACCAAGAATCAACAAATTACCTAAATGAAGCAATAAAATGGATATTACTTTTAAGAAATAAAATACACTTGAAAAGCATAGTAAAATTTTTTTAAAATAATGGAAATAGATGTTAGCTGTGGAGGAATGGCTAAAAATGACATTACACCAGATGATGTGTCCCTGATTTGAAGTACTCAATGAGTGAATCCAAACAAGTATTCTAATAAAAAATAGAAAAAAATAAAGCATGAAATGAAGGAATAAGACTCTGCAACTAAAAAATTCTTATTCCAAGACAAATATATTCACACTAGCAGTTCTAATCCATATTCTTGTGGTTATTGAATTTTGAGAATAAAAAAAATTCTTCAAGCTCCCAGAGACAAATACGCTTTTATGTTGAGAGTAAAAGCATTCTAGCCTCAATTTTGTCCAGAGTTATTCTCCAGGCTAGAAGACAGTGAAGAAATGTCTAGCAAACTCTAAAAGAAAATAATAGGAGATACAAAAAATGTTTTATTCAGCCAAGAGTCCATTCAAGCATAAAGACCACAAGTATTCTCAAATTTGAAAGCAAAAGCATTATAACATTATCACATATAATTACTTTCTTGGGGGTGGATGATAACTTTCTTGAGGAGTGGTAATTCAATGATAGAGTCTAGTCAACCAAGAGATGAATAGAGGCAATGTGATAAAATGTGATTCCTGCCATGTTGAATACTAGAACAGTGATGTCATGGTGTTAGAAAGGAAAAAAAGTGACTAGCGTTCATACCCAGCCTAGCGATTCTTCAGGTTGAAAGATCAGATACATAATCTGATCTAGTTTGAAAGTACTCGGAGAACACAACACTAAAAATGCATTTTTGATAAACTCCTTGAAATAAAGTCATTACAAGAGGAGAATCAGAGTTTTCAACTTGGGAATGAAACTAATAAAAGATGGTGATAAAAATTAAATCTATTTTGAAAAACTAAAAACAGAAAAACTAAAAACTAAAAACCAACAGAAGTTGGTTACAAAACAACATAAATGTCTGTCATTAAAGTTTATAATGTTTAACTACTATGTCTTTTCTTAATGTCAAATAAAATTAAGGTGATTATTTTTTATCAGAAACAATGTAAATTCTGATGGTGGCTCAAGATGACAGATTGTAGGTATGTTGATCAGTTCTCTCCCAAGACTGGATTAAGGTAATAGTAAACGTTCTTACAGGATCAAAGTGAAAAGTCAATAGTTGATAAGAGTTTGGCAAACTTCCAGAAGTCTAAAAAGCAGAGGAAGGAGTGGGAGTATGTGAAAGACATTGGGCAGACTTGCACACACACACACACACACACACACACACACACATGCACACACAATATAAATAAAACAGTGCAAGGATAGACCTAGAAATGATTTAAAAAAAAATAAAGTGTAAAGATAAAGTAATTGCCTCAAATCCCTCACTTACTTTTAGCCTAAAAATTAAGCAGAAATTAAACAATACAGTTATTTTCAAAAGAAATTAAATAGACTTGAAAACACAAAATACAAATATTACCACATTAAATGATATTTCTTTTATCTTCTCATTTAGGGAATTTTCACTTTAGAACTAAATGAACATTCACTTTAAGTAAGCCATTTATGTATAATTTCCACTTTACCTTTCCATTATTCTAAAACTATGTGCAATTGTGAGCTATATGTCATTTGAGGGAAAACACTAAAAGAATAAAGTCCAATATCAATGTGCTAGTATGCCGTAGAAAAACAAAACTTATTCATTTTTTAATTTATTTTCTTATTTAAGGAATACAAAAGTACTCCTAAAATACTCAACTTTTATTCTAACAATAAGAGAGATGTTATATGCACATAGCAAGAATAAGATCTACTATAAAGGAACAGTGAAATAGCAAGTAGAACATTTAGAAAATTAATACAAAGCTATTAAAAACAAAGAAACTAGAGGAGAGGAAAAAGTGGGGGGGAGAAAACAGTAAGCAGAAATATACTCTGGCTAGTTATTGATACAGGCATTCAGATTAAGAGAACTCAGAAGTACCCAAAACAAATGAAATGATCATTCCTAAATATTATATAGAAAGATCTGAGAACACTAAGATTATAAAGTAAAGCCCATGAATTTACAGAAAGAAAGGATAGCAACACTTCCTGCTAGCATAAAGGAGAAGTGCATTCAACAATTTGATGAAACTTATAAAAGTTCTTATCTAAATTATTATAAGTCCTTATCCAAATTATTAGTTATTATGATGTAAAAAAGTATCTAAAGATTGAAAATTTACCACCTATGCCTCTGTTTTTATGAGTTTTCTTAAGATGTACCTGAAAAGAAGACAGTAACTAATAATAGTAAGGCATAGAATTAAAGAAATAATGGAGAGAACACCAAATATGATGATTTGTAGTAAGACCATTTCTGAAACAGGGACATTAAACTTTCTGAAACCTATAAATTAAAATGTAATTAAAAAATGACGCAGGCAAGTATTTCATAGACTTGATAGTTTCCTTGAAACTAGAACAACAAATACAAGAACTCATTAAATAAAAAAAGAAAGAAATGCACTTAGAAATTTGAAAGGGGTGGGCATATTGATGTAATCACCATTTGGCTTAGTAATGAACACCACACTTACACAATTATGAAAATGTAAAGCAATGCTTCTTGATATTTAAACCCAAAATCTAAGCAAAAACAAAATATGGAAAACTGTGGTTACAACAGATGTCAGTTTTCACTCATTAATATGAATGTTAAAAACAAAGCTTGCAAAAAGCAAAGGACTAGAAGGGGTAAGGAGTTGAGAATCTCATGTTACAAAGTAGATTGTCCAGATATATTGTCTATCACCAGTGGAGCAGAAATAAAAGGGAAAAATATATATTACTGGGGATACAAAAGTGACAGGTAGAGGAACCAAGAATATTGAAATAATTACTTTGGCAGGAGGAAGATAGGGGAATTTAGGAAGCAGAAGTAAAATGAATCCTCATTTATCATGGCAAAAGGTCAACAATATTTAAAATATAACACTGAAAAAAATCATATAAATCATTTTAAAATTTAAAAAATATAAAAATAGAATATAATCTCATTAAATAGTATCTTTTTATAAGATAATGTCTGCAATATGTTCAGTTATCTAAAGAAATAGAGATGATTATTATATTTATCTAATATTGCCAAGTGGTGGGATTCAAGGACAGTTTTACAATATATTTTTTCTACATTATTTGAATAATTTTTGTCTTTATAAAACTTCAACAATGATATCATTATTGTATGTTCTAAATGTGGGAGCACAATTGGTTGTAAAAGGATAAAAATAGAAGTAAGGAGGCTACTAACCTATCACAAAAGTTCAAATAAGAAAATACAGTGGTGTCAGCTAGGATGTTTATGTTGGAAAGGAGAGGAGCTACTTGATTAATGACATAATTTGGAGAGAGACGAAACAGAATTTACTGGCTTTAATGTTGGTAGTAACCAGAAGAGTAATCAAAGGTGATGATGATGATGATGATGATGATGATGATGATGATGATGAAGATGATGAAGATGAAGTTTATATGCTGCACTGGAGCATGGAGACCATGAAGAGAGCATGGAGACCATGAATGGAATGTGTTTTTTCCAAGACAAAGGCTAGCGGCAGGCTGGAGAGCTTGACTTTCCATGACCTAAATTTGAGAAAAATACAAGTAGTAATTCTTTAGTCGGATGCTTACACGAGTTGAAACTGAGATAATCTTAACTAAAGGTATAAACTTGGGATTTATTAACAAATGGATGGGAGATAAAGCTATAAGAATTTATGAAGTCACACCAAAGTGGGGATTAAGAAACAACGACCAAACCCAGATAATCCCAAATAAAAGCTGATCAAAAGGAGAAAGGGAATCATAGACAGGAATTAATAGAGAAAGAGAATAATCTGGTAGAAAAAATTTAGGGGGTTGTGACTTTAGGGGAACATAGGGAAGAGCTATTATATAATAAGGAGCATTAAGATGAGAAGAGAAGGAACTACAAACCCATGTAAAAGGATTTGGTTTTTATTGAAGGGACACTATAGGGTAAATAATGTACTCCGGTTCCCCCCCACCCCCCATTGATGTGTATGTGACCAGCATTGTGGTATTGCACTCTCCCCATGATTGTGCATGTATCTGGATCAAGTGGGTGTGTGCATGTGTGAGTGACACGCCTGGGCCTAAGAGGTGGGGATAAATGGGTGGTATCACCCTGGGGGAAGGGGGGAGGAAAGAGAGAGGAGAAACTTGATGGTTGGTTTTGTTTGTTCTTGTTTTTTTGCTATTTATTTTTTAAAAGCTGAAAAAAGAGAACTCCAAGGCCTCTGACATTCTTTGTCTGCTGTTAACGTTAACTTAGAAGGATTGGATTGTTTACCCACCAAACACTTTATCCAGTATTAAAGGAGAAAACAGTTTCAAATGCAGGTGTCTCTTATAACTTCAACAGTGAGGATGGTGTTTACATTTTCTCTCTCTCATGATTAGATAAGGTCATCTGCTGAGAACTGGGAGAGGATAGGCAGAAGACTGTGACACAGGTAGAGATGGCAACATGTGGGGAAAGCCTTAAAATAATCTTAGTTCTATTAATACTCACTAGTTATTTTAGTTTTTATGTCAAGACTCTTAAAATGGTTTCATTTTTTTATTGAAGTCACATTGCTTAGACTAAATCACTTTATATGATTTAGCGGTATAGGTTTATATCTCTTCAGATGTATGTTATTACAGGACACCCACCACCTAAGTACCCATAGTCCTCCACCACAGTCCACTAAGTCACCACTTTACTCTCCACCTTCCCCCTCTTAACTCTACTACCCTCACTTTTGTAGTCATTTTTTTAGTTTTGTTTGCCCCTTTGTTTTCTCTATATTCTACAAAGTAGTGAAACCATCCTGTATTTGTCTTTCTGACTTATTTAGTATAATCCCCTCCAGTTCCAGTCATGTTTTTTTGCAAAGGACAGAGTGCATCTTTTTTATAGTTGAGTAGCATTTCATTGTGTAGAATATACAAATAATCTTCGTAATTCACTTATCTATCTTTGGGCATTTAGGTTGTTTCCATAATTTGACTACTGCAAATGAGGATGCAATGAACATATGCCTTCTAGTTCGTGTTTTTTTTTTTTTCTGAATAGATTCCTAAGAATGAAAATGTTAATTTTCAATTTTTAATATTTTGAGACCCTCCAAACTATTTTCTAAAGAAGCTGAACAAGTTTGATTCCCACCAACAGTGTATAAGGACTCATTTTCATCCATTCTCTAGCCAATTTCTGTTGTTTCTGATCTATATTAATACTCTTAATCATCTTTATTTTTTCAGTGGTCTAAATTATGTTTCATCCATTTTCCTGAATAAAATAATACTAATATTTGATCCCACATATGTAGTCACTCAATGTTGTAGCTTACAGAAAGTTCACATATTATATACTCCTACTCTCACTATACAAATGAGAAAATGAGGTTCAATTCAGGTAATTTTTCTGAAATGAAAAAAACTAGTTGGTGTCAGAGATAGAAATAAAATGTAAGTTTTCAGATTCTTCATTTATTGCTCTGAAAGCTCTCTCAGATTCACAAATGTTCATCTGAATTTAGAAAAGATATTTTATTATCAGACTTTACTAGTGACAAAATATGGTTTATTATTTTCTTTGGACTACAATCAGAATAAATTGCAAGATTGCATATGATTACTTCAAAAGATTTGTATGTAAATCATTTAAATGCACAGATAAATATATATACATACATTGAATATAGAGAGTATAGATATATATATACAGTGAATATATTTAAAAAAAATAAAAATAGAATCATTGTCTATACTGCCAAATAATCTCTTCTTTGTGTTGGCAATTATGATTTTTTTAGATATATTGTCGCTAATTCCAATTTTCTTAATTTATGCACAGGAAAATTTCCAAGAGGAAGAGAAAACTATTCTGTACTTATAATTTTGTCATTTGATTAATTTTTGCAAATTTTATCCAAATGATTCTACCTGTTTTCACACTCCAGTGGACGGCTACCTGCCACCTCCTTCATAAAAGGAATATCCCATTAGATATTCTACTCGACATAAAAAACTTTCTCCCTAGGAGGAGAAGGAAATGCATAGATAAATACCATGCATTTATCCTTAATTTTTTTATCCTTAATTTTTTATCCTTAATTTTTTATTTATCCTTAATTTATCCTTAATTTTTGCAAATACTTCTGTTGAGCTTTGTAGTGTTATGCTCATGTAGTTTTGCCTTTGTGAACATGATATTTAATCCCTCCTACTTTCCTTTGAGATCAAATACAATTTTTTGGGAAATGTTCTTTGGAATTTTTTTTCTGTAAAATTAGAAGGTACCTAAGTAATTCTGTAATTAAAAATTTCAGAACAGTATTCTAGTTCACCATATAGCCAATATGCACCAAAACTAAATCCTGCAAATATTATTTATCCTTATCTCTGCTTGTGGGCAAAATAAATAAAAATGTACTAACAGTAGGGCTAATATGTATTTTCCACTCAGATGCACGTAGCATGGTATCAATGGTGAGGACCACAAAGTATAGCCTATGTTCCTGGCTCCTCAGCAGATTTTTGCTAAAGCCTTGGAAAAGAACAGCTTTGTTTATAAGGATGGTTGGAGATAACTTTATCATGAAACTAATAAAAATTAATCCCTAGTAACATGTTCACACTGTTATATGTCTTGGAAAAATTTACAAAAGTAACATATTTGTATTGCAACCAGTTGAGACTATTGTCTTTTTTTTATTGCAACTTTTCATCCATCATACTTTTCCTCCTGGCAGGAGGTCCTAGAACAGCTGTGGAGAATGTTGGGTTCAGGGGAATATACTTATGTGGTTCACAGTCAGTTCCATGCATAATCAAATCACTGCTAGTTATCGTGCTAGCATTTGCTTCCAGAAAAACTGCCATTTCCTATGACAAAACATCCATCATGTTATACAAAGGTGCACACAATTCCAAGGCCTGGAATTATGTGAATAGTGAAGGATAAATGAGTTAGAAATATCTAGAAACATATATTAATATGTGAAAAATTCTTCTAGTAATCAGATGCCTAAAATTTTGTGTAGGGATTTGACTTTTATTAACTCTTAGTTAAACCTGTAGTTTTCCCATCCAAAATATGAGATAATGACCTGAAACAATTAGATTCACGTATAAAATAAAGTTATTAAATTTTTTCCCCAAATGTGACAATCCTAAAACTTCATGAAATTATTAATAGCAAGGTATGGAAGCAGAAAATTTCAGAAAAATTAAATGCTATAGATTTTGATCAGTAATGCTAGGGGAAAGATTTAACTACTTGTCACCTATTGTCTTTATACAAATATTAAAAAATTCATATTTCATGAAAAGATAATCAGGAAACTACAGTCAAAAAATAAAGTGACATCTGTTGATTTTACGTATGTATAAATTTTAGGGCTCTCTGTGAAATTAACTCTTAAAAGTTGTACTTAAATGTAACTTCTTTCTCATTCATATTTGAACTTGATTTTCTATTCATAACTATTATTTTCCTTAAAATGATCACAAAGATTATATAAAGTTTAGTTTTAAGAAAACCTGGATTCCTTTGGTAACCATACGCCTATGCTAACATGGATGGACATTGTTAGGCACAATACTGATGAAAGACATAAGGATAATAAGAGAAACTTTGGGACTTTATATTATTTATAAAAATGGAAGTTCTGAGCTTTAGCAAAATAGAAATCATTGTTTTCCAAGGTAATGATGCTTTACATATTGTCGAATTCTCACAAGGAAGGTGATCAAACTGTTTCCTGTGGTGTTACTGAAAATGTAAAAACTTTCAAGAGACTTAACAAAAAGTGAAGGCTTTATGACTTTAAGGAAATTCTGTCACACAGTTTTTTCTCCTTAGCTAGCACTAGATATTTAAGGTTTCAGAGGCTGGATGAAGAGTGGAGAAAAAGAAAAATGAAAATCAAGCACCTGTAATTTGGAATGGAGTTAATTTGATCATCATCTCTTAGGAAAAATTACTACATATTACTTGAAAACTGTAAGAAATTGTTTCGACAGAGTAGAAACATAGTCAGAAATATATATATATATATATATAATTTTGTAGTATGGTTTGTGCATTCTAGCTTTATAATTTAAAAAAAGTTAATCAACAAAAAATGTTCATCTGGAATCACTAAATGTCTTGCCATGTGTGGTCTTTTTTTTTTTTTTTTTTGGTTTTAAAAAAATTAACTTTTTATTTTTTAAAAAATATTTTAAACATCAAATAATTAATTTAAATATAAATTTCACATCTTTGTAATTCCCGGGATTCATCCCCCCACCCTCTCTGATCATTCCCCCTCTGTCCCACCCCACCCCCCACCTGGAGATGTGTACTTCAATTTGGTTGTTAGCGTTTTTGTTTTGTTTTGTTTTTTGCTTTTGACTTTTCTTCATAGCTTTTTGTTTATCTTTCCCAAGTCCCATGTAATAGTGAAACCATTTGGTGTTTGTCTTTATCTTTTTGACTTGTTTCTGCTAATATGATTCATTCTAGGTGTGTCCATGTTATCATAAATTCACCTAATTTGTCATTTTTAATTGATGAGTAATATTCCATTGTGTATATATACCACATCTTTTTCATCCATTCAACTGTTTTGGGACATTTGGGTTGTTTCCATGTCCTTGCAATTATAAATAGTGCTGCAATAAACATGCAGGTGCAGGTGTCCCTTTGTACCCATACTGAGGTCTCCTTTGGATAGATTCCCAGAAGAGCGATTGCTAGGTCAAAGGGTAGTTCCATTTTCATTAGTTTGAGGGTCCTCCACACTGCTTTCCATAGTAGCTGGACCAGTTTACATTCCCACCAGCAGTGTAAGAGCGATCCTTTCTCTCCACATCCACGCCAGCACTTGTTGCCTGTCCTTTGGATGTGGGCCATTCTTACTGGTGTCAAGTGGTATCTCATTGTGGTTTTGATTTGCATTTCCCTTATTGCTAGTGACATTGAACAATTTTTCATGTGCCTGTTGGGCATTTGTATTTCTTCTTTGGAAAAGTGTCTTTTTAGTTCTCCCATTTTTTGATTGGGTTTCTTGTTTTGTTTTTGTTTAATTGTGTAAGTTCCCTGTGTCTCTTTGTTATTAAACCCTTATCACTCTTGTGGAGGGCAAAATTTTTTTTCCCATTCTGCTGGGCTTCTTTTAGTTTTTTATGTTGTCTCTTTTTCTGTACAAAAGCTTTTTAGTTTGATGTAGTCCCATCTGTTTATGTTTTCCTTCATTTTTTGCTATCTGTAGATGTTTCTAGAAAGGGATTTCTGAATTATAATTCATGGAAGGTTTTGCCCAGGTTTTCTTCTATGTATGTTATGGTTTCGGGTCTGATGTTTAAGTCTTTTACCCATTTTGAGTTGGTGTTTGTGCATGGTGTGAGGATGTTGTCTTGGTCCATTTTTTTTGCAGATTTTAGTTCAATTTTCCCAGCTCCATTTATTGAAGACTATCTTTGTTCCAATGTAAATTTTTCCCTCCTTTGTTGAATATTAGCTGACTATACATGTGTGGTTTTATTTCCAGGCACTCGATTCTGTTCCATTGGTCTGCTTGTCTGTTGTTGTACCAGTACCATGCTGTTTTAATTATTATGGCTTTGTAGTATAACTTCAAGTCTGGAATAGTTAGGCCTCCATTCTCTCTTTTTTTGGCTAGGAGGCTTTTTGATATTCAAGGTCTTTCGTTATTCCATATGAACTTCTGTAATTGTTTTTCTATCTCTTTAAGAATGTCGTTGGAATTTTTATAGGGATTGCATTGAATCTGTAGATTGCTTTGTGAAGGATGGTCATTTTGATGATGTTAATTCTTCCAGTTCATGAGCAGGGGATGTCTTTCCATTTCCGTATGTCTTTCTCTATCTCTTTTAGCAGTGTTTTATAGTTTTCTTTGTATAGTTCTTTCACGTGTTTTGTTAGGTTTATTCCCAGGTATTTAATTGTTTTGGGTGTGATGGTGAATGGGATGACTTTTTAAATTTCTTCTTCATCTTTGATTTTTGTGTATAGAAAGGCTACTGACTTCTGTGTGTTGATTTTGTAACCGGCTACATTACTGAACTGTTTTATCATTTCAAGAAGTTTTTCTGTAGATTTTTTTGGGTTCTCTATATAAAGAATCATATCAACTGCATATAATGATAGCTTCAGTTCCTCTTTTCCTATTTGTATCCCTATTATGTCTTTTTCTTGCCTTATTGCCCTGGCTAGAACTTCCAGTACAATACTAAAAAGTAGTGGAGAGAGTGGACATCCTTGCCTGGTTCCAGACCTTAATTGGAATGGTTTTAATTTTTCTCCATTTAGGATGATGTTTGCTGTAGGTTTGTCATAGATGGCTTTTATTATGTTGAGGTATGTTCCTTTGATCCCCAGTTTTTCAAGGGTTTTTATCATAAATGGGTGCTGAATATTGTCAAATGCTTTCTCTGCATCTATTGATATGATCATGTGGTTTTTGTTTTTCTTCTTGTTGATGTGATGGATTATGATGTTTTCCAGATGTTGAACCATCCTTGTGCCCCTGGGATACCACTTGGTCATGGTAATAATGCTTTTTAAACATCATTGGATGCTATTTGCTAGGATTTTTGTTTAAAATTTTTGCATCCATGTTCATTAGGGAAATTGGTCTATAGTTTTCTTTCTTGGTGCTGTCCTTATTTGGTTTTGATATGAATTAATGTTTGCTTCATAGAATGTGTTTGGGAGCTTTCCTTCCTTCTCAATTTTTTAGAAGAGTTTTAGTAGAGTAGGTGTTATTTCCTCTTTAAATGTCATGTAGAATTCATTTGTAAATCCATCTGGTCCTGGGCTCTTGTTTTTAGGGAGGGTTTTTATGACTGTTTCAATTTCATTGCTTGTGATTGGATTATTTAGGTTTTCTATTTGTTCTTTTTTCAATTTTGGGTGGTTGTATTTTTCCAAGAATCTGTCCATCTCATCCAAGATGTTGTACTTGTTTCCATATAGGTGTTCATAGTAGTCTCTGATTATCCTGTGGATTTATTTTGTGTCTGTTGTAATTTCTCCTTTTTCATTTGTGATTCTGTTTATTTGAGTGTTCTCTCTTCTTTTCTTTGTGAACTGTGCAAGAGTTTTATCAATTTTATTTATTTTTTCAAAGAACCAGCTCTTTGTTTTGTTGATCTTCTGGATAGTCTTTTTGGTTTCCAGATTATTTATTTCTTCTTTGATTTTTATTATTTCTTGTCTTCTGCTGGGTTTTGGCTTTTCCTGTTGTTCTTTGTCTAGTTTTTCGAGTTGAGAGATGAGGTTTTTTCTTTGTATAGGTTCTTTGTTTTTGATATAGGCCTGTATTGCTATGGACCTTCCTCTTAGATAGGCTTTTGCTGATTTCCAGACATTTTGAAAAGTTGTGTCTTCTTTCCATTCATTTTGAAGTAGTAATTTCTTCTTTAATTTCTTCAATTACCCATTCTTCGTTTAGTAGCATATTGTTTAGTCTCCAAGTATTGGCCACACTTCTTGCTTTCTCTTCATTGTTAATTTCTATTTTGATGCCTTTATGATCTGAGAAAAAGGTTGGTATAATTTTAATTTTTGTATATTTATTCAAATTTGTCTTGTGTCCTAATATGTGGTCAATTTTAGAGAAGGATCCATGTGCATTTGAAAAGAATGTATATTCTTTTCCTTGGGGGTACAGTGTCCTGTATATATCTATGAGTTCCATTTGGTCTAGGTCTTCTTTTAAAGCTTTTGTGTCCTTGTTTAGTTTCTGTTTTGTTGATCTGTCCTTTGGTGTGAGTGGGGTGTTACTATGTATGTGTTTTCATCAATATTTGTTTCCAGTTCTGCTAGTAGCTGCCTTATGAATCTTGGTGCTCTCTCATTTGGTGCATATATGTTGATAATTGTTATGTCTTTCTGGTGGGTTGTACCCTGAACTATTAGGTAGTGACCATCTTTATCCTTTGTTACTTTTTTAATTTTGAAATCTGCTTTGTCTGTGATGAGAATGGCTACCCCTGCCTTTTTTTGGGGGGCATTTGCTTGTAGGGTTATTTTCCATCCTTTTACCTTCAGTCTATGCTTGTCTTTGGAGATTAGATGTGTTTCTTGGAGGCAGCAGAAAGTTGGGTTCTGCCTTTTGATCTAGCCCACTACTCTGTGTCTCTTTATTGCTGAATTAAGACCATTAACATTTAGAGTGATTATTGATGTTTGAGGTTCTAGAGTTTCTGGTAAACATTTTAAGGTTCCCTTAGTTTCTTGTTATGTTCGTTCTACTGATTCTTCTGAGGGCTTTGTACTTGAGACTTCTTGCAAGATTTCTTGTAGTGGGGGTTTGGTGGTAGCAAATTTCTGGAAACTTTGTTTGTCTGAGAAGATGAAAATTTTTCCTTCATAGAAGAAGGACTGCTTTGCAGGGTAGAGTATTCTTGGCTGGCTCTTTTTGTCTTGGAGTTTTTTGAAGATGTGGCTCCATTCTCTCCTTGTTTAGAGAGTCTCTTCTGAGAAATCTGAGGTCAGACTAATGGGTTTTCCTTTGTAGGCTATCTGTTTTTTCTGTCTAGTCATTCTCATTATTTTTTCTTTGTCTTGGGTTCTTTGAAGTTCTCTTTATCTGTCATATTATCCAATTCTTCGATGTCCTCCTTGTTAGTTTCAGGAGATTGTTAGTCTTTCGGAGAAGAATTGCTTCCCTTTGGCTTGCTGGTGTGTTTGTATTTTTCTTCCTGTGTTTTCTCTTTGGACTTGTTCTACGTATTGAGTGGCTGCTGCTCGGGTATTAGTTGGCATGTTGTCTAGTACGAGGTTGTGGTTATTGTTTTTCTCACTGAATTGCTTCTTATTTCTGTGGGTTGTTTGGGAAAAGTAGTCCTTTGTCTGAGCTGCTGTCGTACAGCCACACCTGCGCTTCTGGACCGGGATGTCAGCCCTGATATTCTGCAGATCCTCTCTGCAGTCTACCACTGAAGGAGCCAATAGACTGTTAAATTTGGGTCTCTGCAGGAGGCTGTACCTATGTGAAATCCTCTGATATGCAAACCCCAATTCCAAGTTTCTCCAGAAGATAGCTTATGACTTTTTCTGATTTTTGTGTCTGAGTTGCTGTGGTGTTGAGTTTCTGTGCTTTCTATTCTTGTATTTGAATTACTTTGATAACATTTAATATTGAATTTATTTTTCTAGTGTGTGTATGTCTGTTGTCGGTAGTTTCCAAGCTTTGATTTGTTTGTTGTTTGTATTTGCCCCATGTGTGGTCTTTTTTATTTCTGTTTCCTCCTCTCCTCCCCTACCAGAGAAGAATCCTTTCAGAATAAGTTGCTAACATTGGGACACTTTATCATTGAGTACATTTAGTACATTTGTACATATATCTTAAAAATAAAGGTATTTTCTTCATAACCACAAGATCATATCTTAGCCACAATACCATACATTAAAAATCATAAGGAATTTCACACTAATATAGTAATACCACCAGTTTTGAAATTTGTATTCTAAAATATCTCACACCTGTTTTATCTTTTCAAGAATCTAATCAAGAATCACTCATTGCTGTAGTGTTTATTTCTCCATCTCTTTTAATGTAAAATATTCCCCATCAATTACACTAAGTGAAATAAATCGGAAGAAGAAAGAAAATACCAGATGATTTCACTCATGTGGTATAGAGAAAAAACAACACACACACACACACACAGGAACTGACAAAACTAAACCAAAATAAACCCCAGAAATATGACTGAAGAATTGAGGCTACTAGATAAGGAAGGAGATGGGAACAAACAAAAGGAAAAGGCACAGTGATCGAGGGTAAAAGTACAGGGGCTTAGCTGGTGGGAATAGTTTAGTAACATATTTCTGAGGAGGTGTAAACCTATCCTCTTAATTCATACAAATTGTTGTAAACCAATGTTACCTTTATAAAGGGGGATAGAGGGAAATTCCCCTTACCATTTTGTTGCCTCTTATAACATAGTTTTTAATGCCAGTTTTTAACATTTCAGGCCTTTTGTCTTACATATAGTGTCCCAAAGGTCAATTAGATTATTTCTTCATAAGCTATGTTAAATGTTTTTGGCAAGATTAATGTACATGCATACATCCCACTGTTTTACCTCAAGAAGTACATCGAATTTTGATTTGTCTCCTTACTGGTAATGCTAAAATTGTTATAATGGTGTTCCCCATTTGTACACATGTTAACTTTATTATTCTCTTGGGTTTTTAAAAAATGTTATCCCATCAGGTACAAAGAGGAATAGTTTTAATTATTTTTCCTAATTCTTATGCCGCTACTTCTTTTGTTTTATATGAATGCCATTGTTCAGTCCTCCCAATTCAACATGAAAAATAGTGGTGCTAATGGGCATTCTTCTTAAGGCAGTTCTTAAGACAGATAAATGTAGTGGTGTTCCATTTCTAATAGTGTAGTGAGCACAGTGTGCTATAGCAATAGGCTAGTGTCCCCAGGCAGGAAACCTGCTTTATTTGTGATGCTTCAGCAGCCATGTTTCTATGGAGTTAAATTTAAGATCCAATTTTCTTTTAAGGCAGAAATCAAGGGAACTTTCTAATATTACTTCAAAGAAGTCCAGAGAAATTCTTTTGAATTACAGAGAGCAAATTGCTGTCTTTCTCTCGGTGCTGATGAGGTGGTCTAATAAAAGCCACAGAGATTCTGGTGATAAGAATTGGATATGCCTATATAAAAGTAAGTCTAAAGGGCAAAAGCCAGATTCCAGTTACTGATATAAGATAATGGAAAACTAAATTCATTAGTGTTTTTATGATTGTGGGGTATTTGATTCACTCCCTTCTTAAATGTGTATGTGATTGGAGATTTTTCCGGTATAGAAAACCTTGAAAAAATTTTGTCACAGGGCAACAAGAAGTGTATCTTTTGTAATATGTTCTGACCAAATGCATGCCACACTGAGGTTGTTATCTCAATTACAAGTTGCCGTTGCATTCAAGTGACCATAAATAATAAAACTGGAATATTTTTTAGAGGTATCCCAGTATAAATATTTAATAGATTTTCTGAAAATTTTATTCAGTAAGACTTACTCCTTGGGAGCAATTTGGAAAAAAAAAAAAAAAGTTATACCTACATAGTACATGACCCAAAATAGGTTTTCAGGTACAACTAGCCTTTGCTAGTTTCATGGTATCATTGTGCTTTCATTTCCTACTTTAATATATTTTTCCAGTTAATACTTGAAAATTTAAGGCAAAGGACTTGGTATGTTGCATTTATTTTAATCTTGGATTGTCTATGTAATTGCCTCAGTACTTCACTTTTCACATGGCAACACAACTTTTTGACATTTATATATACCATGACAGTGGAGAGCTAGAAATCAGTCCCTATTTTCAAGGAAATCACGGGCTACTGTAGGGGCAGAAAGATGAGCTAATAATTGCAATTCAGAGGTTAAAAAGGAGAGTACAGTGATGTCAGAAAAGAAAGCAAAATCAATACTGCAGGGGGACATCTGGGAAAAGTCTGTAGTCATGGAGACCTACATGGTAAAAGATGGGTCAAGAGAAGACCAGGGTTTCATAAAAAAATCAATTGTTTGAGAGCGGTAAGTCCTCTAGAGTAATGGTGACCACTGCTTAATCTCTGTCTCCCCATTTCAATATAGGTAAAGCTAATAACTGTCTTTCTTGTTTCATGTGATCTTCCTTTCCAGTATGTAGTGCAGAACCTGGCAATTTTTTTTTTAACAACATGCATGTAACATTTAAGAAGCATTAGAGTCTGGATTTTCAGTTATTGCACTTAAATCCTGCTTGAAGATCTTAAACGCCTGCTTTATTCTCTCTACTACCTCATTGTCTCATCTGCAACAACAGATAATTTACATAGGACTTACCTAATGGGTTTGTTGATAGAAATGAAATGATTTTATATACTCCATATAAATGTGTCTGTGTATCTATTTAATATATGTACATATTAAATTGTATGTATATACAATTGACATTGTTATATATATATGATTATACATAAAATTTTATGTCATATGTACATATGACGTAGATTAACTCTAGCGAGCACCTATAATGTTAGCTATAGTTTGTGTTTCAGTATGTAGTTTCTGTGAATCATTAGCTTTAAAAAACATCTTCCATTAAAACATGAGAAAGTCATACCTTTAGAATTTGGGGACTTCTCAGTTTTTTAACTGGCATAGAACTGACTTAACATTAATTTCAGATGTACAGCATAAATCAATATATGCCTATATTGTGATGTGATCACCACAATAAACTAACATCCATGCTACACATAGTTACAGTTTTCTTTGTTATGATGAGAACTTTTTGATCTATTTCTTAGCAGTTTTCTAATGAATAGTACAGTAAGTTTGACTGCAGTCATCCTGCTACACATTATATCCCCAGTACTTGTTTTGTAGCTGGAAGTATATACATTTGATCACTTTTATTCATTTAACTTACCCTCCTCTGCTTTCAACTACAAAAATATCTAGGCATCTATAAGATTTTTGCTTTGTTTTTTAGATTCTACATGACATATATTTCTGACTCATTTCATTTACACAGTGTCCTTAAGGTCTATTCATGTTACAAATGCAGAATTTCCTTCCTATCAGCCTAATGCTAGTCTCATGAAAGGAGATAAAAAGTTACCTTCCTTGCAATTTTTTACAAGTTTGAGAGGGATGGGCACTAGATCTTCTTGAATGTTTGGTAGAATTAAAAACTAAGCTATCTGGGTTGTTTTGGCAGTGGTTTTTGAACGGTTTTAATGTCTATCTTTATAATCAGCTATTCAAATGTTCCACTCCTTCTTGACTCAGTCTTAGGAGATTGTATGGTTCAAAGAGTTTATTCTTTATCAGTGGAAGAAAATAACATATTTGTACAACTTGGTTTAGACTCCATTTACTAATCTCTTAACTTCAGCATATTTAATGACCTAAAAATTTAAGCATTTGCTACAGCTATTGTTGTTAAGCACAGATTATATATTTAAGTAAAGAACCATGTAGAATTGAACTGAAAAGATGATCTAATATAAATCAACTGGTTGACAGCCCTTCAAAAAATTGCCAAAACAAACCCATTCTATTATTATCAATCCTTACAAATTCTTTTATAATCAAATATAAAAGAAAAATTTACTGTATTAAATCTTTTTAAGCTAAATTAATCATTTTTAAACTTGATAAATTGCACTGATTTATAATTTTCCTTCACTATAAAAATGTTATCCTGGATGATTCATGTTGAGTTAACTTCATATACTTCAACTTAAACTGATAATAATCACCAAGGGGATGCAATCTCCAAAAACTAAAGTTGTCTTCAACTTTTTGCTATTGCCATTAGCACAATGTTTACCTTGGCAATAAGGATATAGCAAAAGGAAGAAGAGCCAAGAGAAGATAAAGCACTAGGTAGCATCTTTAATATTCTTGGCAAAAATTTCTGGCAATAACAGCATATAACTTATCATCAAAAATAAATGCTTTATCTCTGGTTTTACACATATTCTTCCAAAGAAGGGGAAGAAAAAGGAGCAACTGTGAGATTGACAATTTAAAACCTGCCAAACTATGGGTCATATTTTGACCCATATAACTAACTACCTCAAACTCAGCTTATTTTTGCAGCGTTAGTAGTAACTTTCTCTAAAGTTATTCCCCTGGGTTGGCACAAACAGATAAAGAATTATCTTTTTAAAATATACATTAAGTCATCTAGTGTCTCCACTTAAAACACCCAAAGCAAATGTTTCAAAATAAAATTCAAATCTCTTTATCAAGGTCTAGCACCTTACAAGGCCTAAAATCTTATACTTTTCTGTATCATCATCATCATTCATACTCTTCCCTTCCTCTCTTACTATATTCAGGCCACATTTTCCATTCCTGGGATATGATAAGTCCTTTCCCAGGCCAAGGTAAATCCATGGGAATTATGCTGAATAACCATATACTTATGAAATTTAGCCACAATTCTAAATCTCACATAAAACTTAGCCAGAAATGGATTGTAGACATAAGAAGTATATTACAAACATAAGAAATACAATTATAAAATATCTACAAATAATATTTATGACCTGGATTAGACGAAGGTTTCTTATATAGGAAACAATAAACATAAACTTTAAAAACAAAACAAGCTGGGTTTGTTTTGTTTTTGCACCTGTAATCCCAGCTACCTTTAATGCATGCACCTGTAATCCCAGCTACCTGGGAAGCTGAGGCTGGGGATCACTTGAGTTATAGACAACCCTGAGCAACATAGCAAGGCTAAATAAATAAAAAATATAAGCAAAACAAAGTTTGCTATTTTATATTCTACATAAGTGATCATACAATATTTGTCTTGTCTGAATTAACATAATGTCTGCAAGATTCATGTTATCAATGGCAGGGTCTCTTTCATTTTCTGTTCCCCTGCTTGGTTTTTATATTCTCCTTCCCACTCCATTCTTTTTTCTTTCTTAGGAGAAAGAGACTAAGTCTAGTTTTATTCTTCTATTTGAAAAGCTCATAAAACTTTTTAATTTAAAAATCATTACTCTTTGGATCTGCCTATGAATCTTTATTTGAAACAGAAATAACGGGAGTTATTTTGAGATTTTGACAATGATTGTAAATTCTTTAATTATTTTCTCTATAATTATACCATTTCATTTACAGACCTAGTTCAGGGATTAATGGATCATCTAGTAAGAGCTTTTTCTTGCCTCTAGATAAGTAGAGTTCCCTTCCCCCAAAGTTTAACAAACTGAAAGTACCTATAAAAGCCTTGGTATTATTAGCTATGTTAAGAAAGATTAACTTTTTTGAAGACGTGTTCCAATCATCTCTCCCTGAGGAAGTCTCTTTGGAGATCTTTTGAGTTATTTCGTGAGTCATTACTTATATGTCTTCTTTGAACTCTATTGCTATTTTTGGATAAAAGATCACTTCAATTTTGAAATAATCTGTCTTTCAGAGATATTTGGCTCTTAGTAGTAATCATTCTCACCCTTTCTAGTGATAATATTGGAGATTACATTTCTTGGAATTAACACTTAAAATAATCAACCTGATGAAAAGTTATATTATGTAATTAATAAATTAGTTACTAATGTGTTTTAATGTCATCTCGCTTTCACATTCAATAGTTTGTCACCTCTCTCAGAAATCTCAGTACTAAAGAATAAAATGTCCGGAAAAGCAAGAATTCACTAGTCACATTATTTTTGAAGTGGATATACATTTCTATTTTCCTTCAAAAAGTTTATAGACTCAGAAAAGAAATTGAAGAGGCCTTGAAAAGAAATGCCCTTAAGTCACCTCAGAAAGGTAATTACCTCTCTTTAAAAAAAAAAAAGCCCATAAATCTGCCCAGGCCTCTGTTGATAATGGGCTATGTTAGTGCTTACCCTTAAGCAGACATAAACTCTTCTTCTGTTCTCTGTACTGTCACATTTTTCTTCCCTTAAGAAAAAGTCACCTTCTACCCTTTATGCCAAACAATATCCCTTTCGTAATTTTAAATCCATTTTTTTCTTAGTCTTCTATATCCAAGAGAATGACCCATAGAAAAATGAGTATATATTTCTTTGTGTATCTTGAGATTTCTTGAAAGAAAGAGATACCCAGGTAGGAGTTTTATCCCGGACAGTGTTTCCTCTGGCTCTAATCCCCAAGATCTGAAACAAAAGCCTCCAAGTCCCTAATTAGAATTTGTGAGTTGAATCTAAAAGAAAGCAAGACTCACTGCCATAAGAATGCCCTGCCTTCCCTTAGGTCAACTAATTTTGAATTAAATAATGATCACTACCAGCACAACTCATCCTATATGCCATAGCCTGCTCTATCCAGGCTGCTATTCTAGGCACTGGGAACATGTATAGTCCATAGGAAGTCATAGTCAAAGAAACATCTTGTCTTATGCTTATTCAGCTTTTTTAAGTTTATAAAGATATTTCACAAATATTACCACATATGATCTTTGGGACAAATTCTTAGAAAGCCAAGATAAAAAAATAGATCTGCACCCCCTATCTTATGAAAGGGATCATCAGTCCCACTTCCAGAGCTTACAAAAATGAAGATGGATCCAGCTATCTCCTCCAAGTCCAAATCTTCACTTGTAGCCTCTTTCTGAAATCTCCAATCTAAATCTTGGAATATTCCATGAAACTCCACTTGTTTGATTCACTCATATAATCCTTGTAATGCAGATATGTTATAGTGTCAAAACACAAATACTAGTTGCTATCTTATAATACAAAGAAACACAAAAACTACTTTTAAAAAATGGTTTTAGGAAATATTCCCATGTGTTGTTAATTGTATAACATTCCTTTTTTCAAGAAAATTGTGACATTATTGAACTTAGTCATGGCACTTGTGGTGGCTTTCATTCTGTTACTGGTTAACATTAAGTTAAAGTGTATGTTTTCAGAAAAAGTATTTAATTAAAAGGGCAAATATTAAAGTATCTAGGGAGACTGCCATTACAAGACAAGCAATGCTCTGAAAAACTGTGGAGCAAGTGGGTTTAGTTTCCAACTGGCTGAGTCCCAGATGCCATCTTTTTTCCTAAGGTAATAGGAAATCAGATTTTTGCATGACCGCTATTATTTCTCACCACTGCTGTGAGTAAGTCTAAGAACATAATTAACAAGGAACATGGTCTCAGGACAGCTGCCACCTGCATAATCCCTAGGGTGGTTAATAAGTGTTTTTGTCTGTGTTGGCATTTGTTCTTGTCAATGCACTATCAACGAGGGAAATGAACTCCAGGGTGAGCAAACTCATCAAAGTGTATGGAATAGTAGTGCTTGATTTTTAGAGTAAATGAGATAATTATACTTACTAGCAATCAAAGCCTTTTCTGTGTGTCTGTTATATGCAGGTCACGGGGTGAGGCTTGGGAGCTACAAGGTGATACCAAACATGGATTTTTACATAAAGAATGTGGTTTTTTAGCTGGAGATGCAAGATATAGATCAAAATATAGAAATTAAGGGCTGTAAAACTGCCTTCAAATTAAAATGAGTTGTATGTAGAATAGGTGTTATCCTATTAGCAAATAGGATAGGTTAGGAAAGCTAAGATAGGCAGAGTCCAGTAATTCTGGACTGTGAAACTTCCTGGATACATTTACTTCTGATTAAGCTCTCATCATAACACTGGGAGACAAAATACTGTTGTTAATAATGTTGTTACATTCCTGCTCTATTTTGCAGATGAAGTTAGTGAGGCTTGAAATTAAGTAACTTTCCTAAGTCACATAGCTGTTCTCCAGGCATCTAGACTCAGAATACCAGTGCTAAATCATGATCCTTGATGAGGTACTCACCACCCATCTCTGGCCATGAAGGTGATGGGAGAAGGAAGGCACTGGCAAGCTCAAAGGGAAAGAACAGTCAAGTCAATGACTTCTGCTGACTGCTGCTTATGGTACATGCTGCTGAGGCCATGCAGGATGTGGTTAGTTTTGTCAGTTCAATACTCAGTGGCAGAAGTGACCCCAACAATAAGCAACACCAAGTGAGAACTCTGAAGCAGGAACACCATTAAACCAAACAGGTAGTATCTTCTAGGACTTTTCAGAAAGCAGACTGGAGTGTAGGGAGAGCACTGGATCACGGACAAAGGTAAATATCTTAACAGATTCTTATGGTACCACAGAATGACTCCCTCACAAAACATGACATGGATCACAAGCCAACTAATTTAATCAGAGTAGGACAGAGACAAATGGAAGCCTGAAGCCACCCATCCCTAGGATAGAGCAGGCACTATGGGGATGGAGTTCATGACAACTGTCAGAAGGAAGGTCATCCTGGCAAGCAGAACTTTGTATCTAGTAGTATAGCATGACCTTTTCAACATAGAATTATAAGATACACCAAACTTCTACCTGGCAGAGAAGGGCACTTTATTCATCATCAAGGTCAGATACACTTTGGAAGACTTAACAAAGTGGAACTAAGAACCAGAGTGAATCAGCCAGAGTGACAACAAAACTGATTTAATGCCAAGTTATATCTTCTGGCAGGCACCCTGGCAGCTCTTCTCTCTGGGACAAAATTGAGCAATGAGTATAATGATGGGATTAGGTCACAGGTAAGGATCATGGACATCTAGTTACAGTTTAATGAAGCTTAAAAAAATGGAAACCAAGCAACATCTATCATCATTTGAATTCTATTTTTGTTTGTTTGTTTAACAAATACATTGTCTGCTATATACCAGGAACTCTTGAAAGTGGAGGACTACAGCAGTGAGTAAAGCAAACAAGTCTGTTCCCTTGGCACTCATATTCCAAAGAGAACATAGTTAAATTAATTAAGATCAGGCAAATAAATATTCTAGGTAAAGGGCATGATGACAAAGGTGCAGAGGTAGAAAATGTCATGACTTGTTTGAAAGAGAAAGGATTAGTCTGGTTGAAGCAAAAGGTTTATGAAAGAAATCTAGATTTTCTAGTCATGCACTGTGTCCAGAATCAGCAAGGTGTGCTGCCTGTTTAAACCAGCAGATCTGTAAACCATCTTCCTGGGTTCTTCTAGTCTTCAGAGGAGACCTAAATTCCTAAAAGTATAGTGAATGGATGCATGAAGCACACACCTTGTAAAAGGTAAGAATTGATCCATCAAATTTTCTTTAACAGGAGCACTCTGAAACATCAGTTTTCTGGATCTGGAGTAATTAAAAAATATATAAACAATCCAGGATTCAGTTAGGGTAGCTGGAACCATACCCCTCTCTCTCTCACCATTGTCCCTGACCTTCAGCAAGACCCAGAGATTCATAGGGTTAAGGCTGATGCTCTCCGGGGTCTTTCAATTCTAAAACTCTATAATGCTTTAAAATATTCTCCCCCAATTTCACTGTCAAAGTGAAAAAAGACAAACACATTTGATGCACTGTTTTAAAAATGCCTATCAACTCTCAATGAAAATATCTTAAAACAAGTAGTATTCATCTCCTACTACTTTACATCTCGTCTTCCCCACCAAAGCTTCCAATTTTGTAGTCAGTACTGTTAAGCTTGAGTTACACTGTTTGCTTTCATGCTCATGCAGCATTTAAAGAAATACTTTCACAATAAAATGCAAAGGAAAGAGTCTAGAAAGAGGAGTCAACAAATTATTAAATTTATTTTTACAAACTAAAATTGTACTGCAACACAAGGTTCTAATGCAACCAAGCTTCCTCATGCAGCTCCCTTACATCACTCTCAAATTCACCAGTGCTCTCAGCATACTATATAGCAGATAATGAATGTGCTTGTAATAGTAACCATCAACTGTTTTTAAACCAGACTCTTAAGATTTTCTTTTTCTTTATTCTAGGTAACAAAATAAATTGTAAGGGAGACTTGTAATCAGAAAAAAAGTGACAGAGTGTTAGCTAATTTGCCTCTCTAAGGCTTCTTGGAAATTCTTGCTTATGGTCTCATTATTTTATTATCCTAGTTTTTCATAGCTAAGATCATGGTAAGAATTCAAGTTAAATCTTGCATCTTTAAAAATGTTTTTTGTTTTAGTAAAAGGACCCAGTATATAAACAAAAGTTATAAAATATGCACATTTCTGTATACAATAATGGCTGACATTTCTTATTGTTGCATTTATATTACTACAGTCTGGAGCCCAGAATGCATAATGATAGTAGCTAGTATATATCTGGTAGTGACTCTGTGCCAGGCACTGTGATAAGTGGTTTACATGTAGTGTCCCATCCAGCCCTCCCAACAATCAAATGTATTTTCCTCTTAAAGTCAGATCTGCCACCTGGTTTTGCTGTTATAAATTATACTATTCATCCACAAACTACCTTGGCCCAAGAAGTCAGTTATTCTTCCCAGATGCATGACATTTTGTCAAAAGAGATTCAGGAACTGGCCTTTTAGATAATGTCTCTAAAATACATCTTTGGTTTTCATCTCTTTTTCAGGCATTTCCCACCTTCCCCTCTGACCTCTTTTCTCTTTCAAAATGTTTAAGATGTGTAAAAGTCAAAAGCCCTCTTCATATGGAACCATAAAAGATTCCAAATAGCCAAAACAGCCCTGACAAAAAACTGGTAAGAGAAGTGGTATCAAATTACAATACAAAAGTTGTAGTAATTGAAACAAAATGCTGTTAGAATAAATAATAACAGATAAACAGACCAATGGACTAGATTTGAGAGCCCAAATCTAAACCTGAATATCTTTGGACAGTCAATCCAGGACAAAAGATCCAAGTGTATACACTGGAAAAAGATGATATTGGGAAAACTGGATAGTTGCATGCAAAAGAATGAAACAAAATCACCACCTCACATGTTACATAGAAATTAACTCAAACTAGATTAAAGACATGTGTTAAGTATGGAAACCATAAAATTGCCTATTGTTGAAAACATAGGCAAAGCACTCTATAACATTAACTACTGTGATATGGATTCTTTGCCAACAGCAAAAGTGCGTATAAATGGGACTGTATCAACTAATAATCATCTATGCAGTGAAAGGAACTGTCGATTAAAAAAAAACACCCTCCCGAGTGGAAGAAAATATTTGCATATCATACATCTGCCAAAGAGCTGATAATGAGGCTATGTAAAGAACATACATGTCATACAATTCAACAAAAAGTAAGTAAATAACTCAAATAAAAAATGGGCAGAAGAGCCAGACACTTCTCCAAAGGAGTGTTAGCAGTCATGTAAAAAAAAGATCATGAAAAAAGCAATGTTGAAATTTCCAGTAATTCCAACTTCTGGGTATCTACCTATATAAAGTAAAAACTAATTCAAAGGGATATATGTGCCCTATGTTCATGACCTGAAAATTACAATAGGCAGATTATGGAAACAACCTCAGTATCAAAAGGTGAAGGAGTGGATTAGGAAGATGTGGTATTAATACACAATGGAATATTGCTCAGCTAAGAAAATTTTAAAAACCTCTTGCCATTTACAATAATATCAATGCAACTGGAAGAGGGTGTGCTAAATGAAGTAAGTCTGCAGGAGAAATTCAAATACCAGATGGTTTCACTTATATGTAGAATAAAGGAAAGAAAAGGGTCAGATAAAACTAAATAACAAATTCTAGAACTATGACTGGAACTGAGTCACAACCTGACTTACAAGGTAAGGGGGGGAGAGAAGAAAACAAAGTAGAAAAGTTATATAGTGGACTATGGTGAAAGACTATGGAGGACTTGGTGATGAGTGTGGTGTGACATATATTTGAAGAGGATGTATGCTCATGCTTTCAAATCACATACAGTATAGTAAACCAATATTATCTCAAAATTGTTTTGAGTTTACATGGTATTTACTAGAGACCAGATGCTGTTTTCAGCACATTTGACTTATTAATAACAACCATAAGCAGTTAATATTCTGTCCTTTGTTGAGAGTGGGGTGTTGAAATCTCCTACTACATATGTGTTTTCGTTTATATTTGCTTTCAGCTCTCTTAGTAGTTGTCTTATAAATCTTGGTGCTCCCTCATTTGTTGAGTATATATTAATAATT
>PVHY01019317.1:5228-27704 GCA_004024945.1 Uropsilus gracilis
AGCTTCTAACCCCAGAGATTCCCCGGAAAGAAAAAAAGGCCGGGGGGGGGGGGGGTCACAGTCTCCCAGAACAGGGTTCTTTACAGACTCGTAGTCTCCCCCAACAGCCCAAAGGAGAAAGAATTTAAGCAACCCCAGATTTCACCTGAGATCATAGGGCTAGAATGAAGCAGAAATAATGTTTGACCCAAAATATATGTAACTGGAAGCTGATTTTTTTTCTTTTTTCCTTCACTGATGTGTGCATTTCTGCAATTTTAGGAAAAGGAATATTTTCTTTTCCTAAAGAATTCGTCCCAAAGTGCTTACATTGTATATACATGTATATAGCACATGACAAATACCTGCTGAAGAATGGTTGGATGAATGTCTGATGTTAGAACCTATTCTAGGTCCTCCTTTTCAGTTGAAATACCTAATTAACATTTTGTTTCTATATTAGGCTCTCCTTGGATTTGGTATATGCTGACTTTGTATGCATTATGGCTCCCTTAGGGGCAATTGTTATAAAAACTTCCCAGTTTGTCAATCTGACTGACTTAATGGTGGTCTTCACCTTCTTTTTCCTCTATGGATTGTCTTTGGTGAGTTGATCCATTAAATTGCCTTCCCATCCAATGCTTGGCTTCCAACGAGGTCTTTATATATACTACTTCCCTGTGCATGCACATTGATACTAGGCAACTTGAAACCAACCAAATGGAAGAAAAATTTTGCCCTCCACAAAAGTGATAAGGATTTTATAACAAAGATCCACAAGAAACTCATACAACTTAGCAAAAATAAAACAAGAAGTCTAGTAAAAAAATAGGGACACCTAAAAAGACACCTCTCCAAAGAGGAAATACAAATAACCAACAGGTACATGAAAAGACACTCTATCTTTGTCATGCAAATTGTTGCATCATTTTCTTTTAATAGACCAAATACTGACACACTAACTTTATATAGTAGACCTCATTTTTATTGCAAATAGTTATTCTTAGAGAAACATAACCAACCGGCCTTCTCTCATTTTAGATAGCTTTGACGTTTCTGATGAGCATGTTGATAAAAAAAAACTTTCCTCACTGCACTGTGTTCCTCATCCCCATCATTTGGGGGAATCTGGGATTCCTGGCATTGTACAGCTACCTACATCGTTGAAGTGGATTTTTAGTTTTCTTAGCCCTTTGCCTTCATGCTTGGAATGACCCAGGTAAGAGCAACCAGATGGTTTGTTAATGGCTTTCCTAAGACCTCTTTCCTCTCTGGAATTCAATTGTCATCATGTCCATGCTTAGCATCATATTAAGGTTTAAAACCCTAGTGAAGACTGTTGGGAGGTGGCATAGATGAACTCTTAAAGACTCTGGAAGTGTTTAGCCTAGCAAAACCAGCTATTTGATAAATGCCATGGAGGGTCAATTTGTAATTCTCATTGAACTGGGCCATCCCTCCACTTACATGGTAGTGCCAGTTGTTATAAACCCATTATTTGGAGCTTAGCAAAATGATTATTATTGTAAGTGCTCTTTAACTTGAACATGACAGACAAATGCTTTTCCCTCAGTGTTTTGTCAGGGAGCATCGACTTGAATTGGGTGCAAATAGGGCAGAAGTCTCTAACCAACAAGACAGAGATAGATAGAAAAAAACAGCATTTTTAAGATGTGGCTTCTGCTGCCCAGATTCTTTCAGATTCTTACCACCCATGCATAGCAGTTGCCAGTCAAATGCAATCTAAACAGGGTTTTATTAATAGGGAAATTAACCAGGAAAACAGAATGTCAAACAAAAAGTCCTTAATGCCATAAGTGGTCAGTTACTTTTCCCTAGTCACCATTTTCAGTCCAAAAAGTCCTAAAGGCACATATCTAAAATGGTGCCCCTTTAACTAGCAGAGTGGTGCAGCGGAAGTGTGCTGGGCCCATAAAATGGTGCCCCTTTGCCCCTCCAAACCTGAGACAGGCACTTTGCAAAATCCAGTCTTTCTTTTGCTGTCTTCTCTTTGCTGCTTCTCTCTCCAGTGTTGTGAGCTGCTCCGCTTTGCCAAGGCTCTTCAAACTTTTTCAACAAATGCTGATACAAGTCTTCCACCAACAAATGTTGGAGAGAATATGGAGAAACAGGAACCCTAATAACCTATTGGTGGGAATGTGAACTGGTACAACCATTATGAAAAAACATCTGAATTCACCTTGAAAAACTAAAGGTGGGAGATACCATATAACCTAGCAATTCTGCTCTTAGGCATTTATCCATACACCATGAAATCCTTAACAAAAAAACTCTACATGTCCCCTAGTGGTCAGAGCATAGTTATCTATAATAGCTAGGACAAAAAAAGCGGCCACTGATGAATAATTACATCAAGAAGTGCAGCATAAGCATATTCAGGCCATGGAACATTACACAGCCATGATAAAGGATGAAATGCAGTCATTATCAAGAAAATGCAGGGAATTTGGGAATTACCTTCAGTAAGGTAAATCAGGATTATACAAACAAACACTGGACAATTTGGTGACATCATTTTCATGAACCAGTGGACATCCCATGTTCCTGAGCTTAAGAGGGAGAGGGGTTAAAAGGGACAAGGGACATAAGAGTTGCTGGTGGGGGAAACTACCTTAAGGATACTTAAGTTACAAAAATAAAAAGATAAATGATTAAAGAGCTTTACTGAGTGAGAGAATTTTAAAAAAAAAATGTATGTGTTCATCCTTCTCTTCAGATCCAAGAATCAAACACATGAGTCCTAAACTATTCAAGGTTCTAGAGTTGAGAATTTAACCTTTCGAAACTTGAGTGATTGAAGTCTTAGGTTGGGGACTGAGAAGTAACTGGTATCCAGGTTCCAAGCATGTTGAGGCATCTGCCTTCAGGAACTGATAAGTACCAGGCATAGAAAGTGTTGAGAATTTGTATTATTTTGGCTATTTGATATATGACTTTCTGGACTGGTTGGGAAATGAGACTGTGGTATTTATATGTTCAGCCTCTATACCAGAAAAGCACCAAAGGAGCATGAAGAAATGCTGAAGTGAAATCCTTCAAATGCAGCAGGGTGTCATGTTTCTCTATCCCTGCAACTCCACTCATTTTCAACCATTTCTTAATTTCTCTAGTTGAATGTCATGTTAGTACCTCAAACTCTTTGGCCTACTTTGTTCTTCTGAAATGGTCAAGTTTATTTATTTTTTGGTAGATAACTTCTCTTTCCCCCAGCCCCCAATTACAAGCCATCTACATTAATGCAGATATCTTGTTTTTCTTGTTAACCATTGTTTTCCTGTGGATTGGTGTAAGGCTTGCCCCATAGTAATTATAACAATTATTGAATTGATTAAACACAATCACTGTTTCTCACTGTTTATCACTCATTATTGTGAAATGCAATCATCTGTTGCCATTTTTTTCCTCCGTTAGACTATCACATCTTGAAGGGAGGAGCCTCAAAGTCTGTTGGAAGTCTGTGTTTTCCCAGCTCTCAATCCATAGTAGATGTTTAAGAAATGGCACATAAGTACTCTAAGTGGTATTGACTACCTAAACAATACAAAAAGGAATGGAAAGATTATTTGAGACAAATTGTTCTTCCTTCAAAATAAAGCAGGTGATTGAAAATAATTCAAACATTGTTTGACCAAAGAACAATGACTATTTAAGCAATAATGACTGATACATGTAGTTACAATCTGGAGTTCCTGAGATACAATGATAAAGCATTTCTTCATTATTTGTATGTTCATGAACTCCGTAGGTGACAAACAGATGCACTCGTAGGAATATCAAAATAAGTTAAACACATCAGGAAGGGGAAGGAAGAGGAGTCATGTTATTTAGGCATCTTCTATATATCAGGCATTCCAGAGACAATCTTAAAGAAGGATTGTTACCATCTGACAAGTGAGAAAAGCGAACTGCAGTATTTGAGCAATTCAGTTCACCTGTGGTCACACTGTTGGCAGAGTAGACATTCAACTCAAGTTGGTGGGTTTTCAAAGCCCCATGATGATTCCCGTATGTCAACAATGAAAATAGAGTATGATGAATGCAATGCAAACATAGCTACATAAACCAAAGTAATAACAGAGCACAGGAAGTGACTCTTGGCTCTTCCTGAGAATGAGAGTGAAGCTGAAAGCAGAGAGAACCTCGAGGTGTAACCAGGGACTGAAAGGCAGGCTGACGCCAAAGCCAGGTGGTGTCTCTGGGAGGGGCGCAGGTGAGACAAACATCACCAGTGAGACAGGCCCTGAGGAGGAGAAAGAATCAGTGAGGGTGGAGACTCAGGATAAGGGATATAAAGGATCTAGGAGCTGCAGGGGAAGCAGAGAGAAGCTGTTCTGGGGTTCAGCCATTCTGGTATTTGTGTGCCCCTGGATCCTCCTAGATGTGAAGGCTGCTGGAAAGTGTGTAGCTCCCAGAGATGGGGAAAGGTGAAAGCTGTTGAAGATGCCATTGTGGCCCTTTTCAGGATATGTATTCCAGGATACACAGACAGTGGCAGGAAGACGCCATCTTGGCCTTTGGGGGCTCATTGTTCCGGATCTGGAGTGGTAGGAAGACACCATCTTAGATACCTTGCATTTAGAACTTGAAAACATTGACCAACAACTGGGGTAAGATAACTGGCCTTAGTGGCCTGACTGACTCTTTGTTTTTCCTTGTCTGTTAAATCTCATTGTGTTGGTTCCCTGAGCCTGGGTGGTCTTGCAATTGTGTGCACAGGTGAAGAGCTTTGACAGTGACAAGTAAACTATGGGGCATTGTGCTGGACTGAGTTTCAGTGCCTAAGAATGTCCAGTATCAAAGGGCAGCTTTCCTTGGATTTAGATTCTAAAGGATGAGTGGAAATGTGACACATCATTAAGGAGGGGAAGAAAAGCAGGCGGACAAGTGGGGTGTTGTCATGAAGATGCTAAGTTCATTCCCACTCCTGTTTGGAGAAGGCCAAAATTAGGAAACGCTAAGATAAGTATTTTAATTGCCTGGGGATTTGCAAGGTTGGGAGGGGGACACTGAAAAAGTTCCCAGAGCCGCCCACCCACCCATCCTCAGACCTGGGCCCTGAACCCAAAGCCATTTGACCATTTTCAATTTAATGACCATATCCATGGATTGTGGCCACTCTGTATGAGATCTTCTTGGAGCGGCTGCAAAATGCAAACCACAGATGCTGATGTTTGACTGCAGCTGTCTAAACAATGACGCATCCAGTTGGTGATGGTTGTGAACTCTGTGGTTCCTTTGTGGATGACATGCCCATTATTTTCTCTGAGTGAGAGGGAATGGCAGAAATGCTTGCAAACAGATATCCCTGCTATCTCTGCATGAGACTGAGATTTCTACATGAACACACATTTCTGAAACTCTACGCTGTCTGTGATTCGAGAGCAGGGACTCATGAAGAAGATGTGTTCTGTGGCTTAGAATTGTGCTGAAAAGCTTATCTCATTTAAGAAATGCCAGCCTGGCAGAAGGGTGTTGGCAAAGAACATAGAAAAGGAGACATGAGATCCAGGGTGAGGGGGTTGGTGTCAAGGGGCCATGTGCTGGTGAAGGAGGGAACAGAGCAGCGCCATGTTGTGTGGGAATAATGTGCCTGAACTCTAGGGCAGGTGTTTGAGAAGCTGGAGTAAAAGGAAGCAGAAGGTGGTCTGTTAATTGCTGGACCTTTAAGACCAGTGAGAAAGAATGTGAATATCCCAACTCCAGGTAAAACTCAAATAGCACTCCTTCTCACTCAAAAACCTCACGCACACTGCTTCTGATTACCAGGATGGCAATAATAACAATACTGCTTTTGTTTTTATTTTTGCTAAACTATGCAGCTGCGTTGCATGCTCCAATAGTTTCTGGGCAAGGAATTTAGAAAGGTCAAGTGTGACACTGTCCTCAGCTTGTGGTTGCAATAATGTTATGGTAACTATAGTTAATGATAACCTGGGATGTGGCTGGAGCAGGTAGGGATCTGGGTTCTCCTTGCCCACATACCCATTTGGGCATTTTGGGTTTGGGCTCTACCAAGTCAAATTAGCTCATTTCCTCTGCTCAGAGCTTCTATCTTTCCTTATGATTTAAGGTAGACATTGGAGGTGTTAAAACAAATGATACTAGAACTTCCCCTTCTATTGCATATATAATAAACTCATGGATTGATGCATCCTCAAGTTGAGTAAGACTATTGCATTTTGTTTGTTTTTGCATCTCACCTCATATCACTAGCAGTGTATTCTGTTCATTCTGGAAGGAAATTGTATTTTACAAGACTGAGAAACACTAGTTAAGGCATTTGTTTCTCTTCAGTTCACTTGAGATTAGTGGAAGCCTCAGAGACATAAAGTATAATGTAGATTAATCAACAGATTAATAGTAACTCAGAGAATGAATGTGCCAGTTAGCTTAAATGTACAAGTATTTTCAAAGCAAATGATTGATGACATATAATAGCCCCATTATTCATATTATCTCCTATTAATTAAAGGAGTTGAGCTAGCTCACAATAAAAAGAAAACAGGCTCTAAGAATGTGCCTAAAAGAACAGAAAAACAAAAACAATCCCAAGAGAACAAACAGGGAGGAAAGGGAAAGAATAAACATGTAGGCACATGTGAAATGTGAACATGATACTCTATTTCTGCAAATGGTTTTGAAAGAGAACTGAAGCATAGTTATTCATCATTAAAAATAGCTGCAGCTGAATCTCAGAGGAATTAAGCTAATCTGGACTGCCAGATTTCACAACAAATGAATATTTGAAAATATTGCAGCTGCAAAAGACCTCTGGGGGAGAGAATTCTATCAGTCTGGAACATTCCACAAAACAAAGGGGAAATGAAAAATAATCCTGTAGATAGTTAAGAAAATAACACCATAACCGTGGAATTCTATTGAAAAAAACCATTTTTCTGTAAAAAGCATAAACATTGTCATAGAAGAACCTGAAACCACATAAAATTGCATTTCTCTTGTTGCACAGACTAAAGAGATTTTTTAAGACTACCAGTGAAAGCAGCATGGAGGTGGGGGAATCAGATCATTCTGCTTCATAGAAAACAAATATAAAACTGGACAAACATATAAAAAGAGCCATTTCAAGGCACTGAGAAATGACCCAAGGAGAAAGCTACTTGGGAAGAGTCCCCTCTTGGAAGAGAACTTCTATGTCTGGGTGAACAGTGTGGGTGCATGGCTTCCCCCCCCCCACCCGCAGCAGGAAGAACCCTACCCCTCTGACCACAACATGGTCAGGTCAGCTAGGAGCTGACCACAAAGAACAATGCTGGCTGTCGGAAGCAGGAGGCAAACTGGATAGCTAGAGATTTAGTAGGAAGCACCTAGAGGTCAACAACCATAGAAAGACCAAGAAAATAAACTCACTCTGTGTGTACTATCTGCAAAGCAATGAACGCACAGGCGAGACCCATAGTCCCCTGGTAAAAGCTAGAAAGCGAAGGGAGACTCAAGAACTTGCTAGGATGCTGAATGCAGTCCTGACCTACCTGAGGTGGCAGCGCAGACCAAGGAGGAAAACTACTGAATCCAAGTGTCTGGAACATAATTTCTGCTCATATCACTGAATAACCTCTGTTGGGAGCTGCCTGTGGGCAAACAAGAATGGACGAAAGAGATTGATAACGATCTGAGAGGTGAACTCACATCACAGATCAGGATTTGGTGAGCATGAGCCAATTTATTATGAGCTTAAGACCACCTCATATACCTTGGCAAGAAATGATTTACCATGATGCAATAAGGACAGAAAAAATCAGGTTCTGGTGGTATGCACACATGGGATAGGAGGAAGGGGGATTCATTAACAGGAAAAATACCTATGGGGTAAACACTTTTATCTTTCAGGGACATGTCTCTCCGATGGGACATTCCTCACAGATAAGAGAACATCTCTGGTGTGCCAGGGATGGAGAGAATAGATAAAGGTGTTCCTTTATCTAAGGCATATCTCTTTATATTGACTCCTCACAGACCTCCAAAGTGGAGAGAAAGTGGAGAGACCCCCAAGAAGCCAGCATCAGTCTTCACATGGGTTTTCCCTAGACCTGTGACCCCCAACTCCTGCTAGTATAGCACATGGCCTTCAGGGGAGCCTGGGAAACTTAGAAATAAAAGGTTACTTATTACAAAACACAGTGATCTAAGAGCAAGAGACTCTGGCTGGGACGTGGCCATACAAAAACATTCAAGACACGAGGAACGAGGCAAGACATGATTCTCACCCAAAGAGAGGAACTGGGAGCAGTGTTGATGTGTAAAGGGACCTCAGGGTAACAGGAGTGCTCACATCTGAAGATCTGACTGTCACACACAGCAAGAGACAGTGGGCACACAGTCTCTGTGCTTTAACCCCCAAATGCCCGCTAGCCTAAATAATGGCATTCAGTGAAAGGACCTTGGTCAAGATAATGAGTTACAGTGACATAGTCCTACTTCTCTGTCATCTCTCAGCAGAGATAAGCCAACTAAGCCACACGAGGAGTCATGATAGGCAAGCAGAAACAGGATGTGTTGCTACCACCAGAAACTCAAGAAGTTTCACAAACTTCATTCACAAACCAAAGCCTCCTGGAATTATTTGATAGATAATGTGGTGATAGTCAAATCAGAGGTTTAGAAACAACTTTTCTGCCAAGATATATAGCTGCTCACAGAAATGCTGGGAAGGCTAAAGACCTGCTTTTATTTTATTATTTTATTTTATTTTTTTAGAGACTAGGTCTTGCTATGTTGCCCAAGTAGCCTCTAACCTAAGATTCAAGCAATTCTTAGCTTCAGTCTTCCAAATAGCTGGGGTTACAGGTGCATGCCACCACGCCAACTCAGAGCTGTCTTAAGAATGCAGCCAGGGATCAGAAGAAGCCACGTAGTGGGAAAAGACAGCCAACACCACACCTCAGGGCCATGGGGCTGAAGGTCAGTACTAGCACCAATCACGTCAGACTGTCCATGGCAGCAGCCATGTGCCCAGTGCCAAGTGCTCACACTGTCACCGCTACTGGAATCCCATCCCTGCCCCTGAAGACAGTGTCTACTACCCCTTGTCACAGCTCCCCTGTTCTGCCCCACAGACACGCTCTGGATGAGTTGATGATTGCTTATCTGACCTTTTTCTCCCAAACTTCATCTGTACAAATTGCTCAATATAGTGTCGGAAAGAGTTGTGCCAAATTTAAGGAAGCTTGCACTAGGACTGGGAAAAAAATGGCTTTTTTGAGCAAGTAATGCTTCAGGGACTAGAAAGGAATGAAAAAGAAGAAGGATTGGAAGGAATGGGAACCTGTAAAGAAACAAGCTTCCTGGGAGGGAAAATCTGGAAGATCTGCAGAGTGAAGACAAGAGAGGGTGAAGATCACACAATCAGCTTCATCAGAGGCTTTTCTGGTTTTATTGTTCACTATGAATAGATTTATCATTTTTTGTGGTCATTTCTCTAGGACCTCTGTTCTCTTCTTGACATTCCTCAGTTATCAGGTTAAATTTAAATATTTTCAAGATTCAGATTCTCTGAGATTTTGTTTTCTCTATGGATAAACTATCCTGCGCTTCAACATGTTCACTTGACATGGTTTGACCTCAGAAACTTTCTAAAGGACCACTATGTGCTTTTATTATATATATATATATATATATGTGTGTGTGTGTGTGTGTGTGTGTGTGTGTGTGTGTGTGTATGCCAGATGTGTGTATAGATATATGATCTGTTTATAAAAAAAAGAAAAAAAGATACCTGTACCCAAATGTTTATTGTAGCACTATTTACAATAGCCAGGATATGGAAACAACCCAAATGCCCCCAAATAGACGAATGGGTCAGAAAGCTGTAGTATAGGTACACGATGGACTATTACTCATCAATCAAAACAAACAAACAAACAAACAAACTTACGTCATTTGCAGCAACATGGGTGGAGCTAGAAGGAATCATGCTAGCCGAAATAAGCCAGAAAGCAAAAGAGAAATACTGGGTGGTCTCACTTATATGAGACATAAAGAGAAAACAGACAAGAAAAATTTAAAACTAACTTTCAACAGAATTGAAAATTAAGAGGGAGAAAGGGGAAATAAAGGGTAGGAGGGGCACAAAAGATTAAGACAATGGTTCACAGGTGCTAAGGTGTGGGAGAATCTGGGGTAGATAATGATATAAAATAAAATAGATAATAAAAATAAACAGATTTTTTTAAAAAAGATTTATTTACATTTCTTTTTAAATTTCCTTTTGGGTGTTCCTCCCCCCTCTCCTCCCTCCCTTTTTCCCCCCCTACCCGTCACTCCATCTTTTCTTTCACCGCAGTTATTGGTCAATTTTCAGTCCATTGGATGCTTCCTTTTCTTTCCTGGAGCCATGTGCTTTTGCCCTGGGTAGATGTGTTTTCCTGGGACACAGCAGCCTAGGCCTAGTTTTCCAGGTGCATCTTTGTTGTAAGTAGCCAGTTCTCGCATGTTTGGATCCTTTCAGTGTCACCTCCTTCTTACTGGTCATCTGCTCCCACCCAGCTTGTCACATTTTGCTCCTTCTTTGCTTTGCAGTTCTGGTCGCTGGTGTTGGGGGCGTTTCTCCCAGCCAATGTTCATGTAAAAAGTTTCTTGGCCAAGATAGATCCTGGCGGATGGTGGGTCCGGTTCTTCGTGGGGCCACTGCCCATCTCTGTGGCCCTCCTCTCCGCGTGAAATGGGAGGGTGCCCAGCTTGTCTCGAAAGCATCTCTGAACTGGGAATTCCATTCCCATCTGTGGAGACCTTGGTGGTTGTATTTCTGAGACAGTTTGTCTCTATATTTGGTATCACTGCCCTGTGTCCTGTGGATCTGACATGTTCTTTTTTTCTGGGCTGTACTTTCCCCTTCCTTCGTCTTCATGTGTCTTTGCCACTAGATTAGTGGTTTTTTTTTGGTTCCTGGTGAGGATTGACTGGATTTGGAGAAAACTGGAGGGGGTGACCCTGCCTGAGCCACCCACCCCGCACCCCCCACACATCCAGTGGTCTCTTCTGCCGCCCCCCCCCAAGCCCAGAGGGGGCTACGTGGGAGGGCAGAGCCTCAGGGACATGGTTAGCCCAGCTCCCCAAGGGAACCAGGCAAAAGTGTGGGCAAAAGCCTCTTGGTTCCGGGCCAGCATTTAAGGAGGCCCAGAGCCTAAAATGCTGCAGAAAGGTCAGAAACGAGATGAGGTGTCCACCCATCTCCCATCCCCCATCCAGAGGAGGCTATGTAGGAGGGCAGAGCCTCCAGACACATGGGGTGCCCCTTTATGTCCTTTCAATGAGAGGACAAGGGGGTGACGCTGGTGGTTGATTTCCTTACGCTCAATGGTCACGCCCAATTTGATGGCTGAAGGATCTGAGTAATGGTTGGTGACCTCAATTCAGTTGTAGTCATAAACCACATTGCTGGCTGCTTTGGAAGAACCCAGAGGACATCCTGCAGGCTGACAAGATTGCTGCCCACGCTGTTCCAGTCCTGAGCCACTTTCCATGGAGGTAAGATTCTAGAGGTAAGACTCCAGAATCAGCATAATTTGTACTGGATTCTAACTTTCTCCTTCAGTCTACATGGGGATTTTTTTTCCCCTTGTTTTTATCTCTTGTTTCTCAAGTGCAAACTTGCAGTTTTTGTATTTCCCAAGCACTTTCCTCAACCAGGAATATTCTACAATTTGGATGATTTGTCAAATGAAGCTATTCAATGTCAAGAGGGAAATCTGTAATGTCACCAACTTTGGCTTAGAGATCAGACCAGTGAAAGAAAGTCTCCATAATACCATTCTTTAATGCTATTCTTACTGGGAGAACCAGCACTCATTAGGAACTCTACGACTTCTTTTGTACCTTTTATACGTCAAGGGGAGAAAAGCTCAAATCTGAACCTGCCTTGGGTAAATACTAAAAGAAAAACAAAGAACTGCTTGGGCTTTTATATAAATTACCCTTTTAAAAAGCAATTCAATGAAAGTACATTTTATCTTTTTCTTTGCTCTTGAAATTGGCACAGAATGAATAGTTTTTACCACCCTGTCCTATAATAACCCAAAGAATTCCACCATCCCAACCATAGCCAAGATTTTGTGCAATAAGTGCACAGCCCCTCACACTTGCATAGCCTTAAGGACAAGTAAAATCTTGTCTAGAGATGTAGCTATTCCTTCTCAGATAAGCTAAAAAGTGGTCTGTCTCATGTGAGAGAAGAAGGGAGAACAGAAGATTGGAGCTTGGTTTGTTATTAGCTATCTCAGTCTTACATGGAGGATTTCTGTCTCACCAAAAATATATATGCTCCCAACCAAGTCATCAAGGGTGATGTAAAAGAGGGGGAAAAGCAACATATAATTAATCTAAAAACAAAAAAAAAGTAGATTGAGTGAGCCAAAACTATGAAGAATGGAGGGGAGGAAGGAATGGAGGGAGGGAGGGAAGGAGAGAGGGAGGAAGAAAAGGAGGGAGGGAGGGAGGGAGGGAGGGAGGGAGAAGAAAGGCTACCAAGAGCACATTAAAAGAGAAAACTCACCCCAAAATGTGGGTCAGAGAAGACTATAAGACACAATAGGGGTGATACAGCTCCTTCTTAGCCAAAATGGCTTCTTAAGTAACAGGGACCCAAAGTCAGGCATGATGATTCTTTGGAATGTTCGACCCTGCATTATACCCTTTATTTGGCCCAATATTCTTCATGCAACATGACTGCAAAATATTAGAGAAAAGAGGGTGAAGGGCAACAAGATGAGACTGAGGTGGTGAGGTGTATGGAAACTAAAACTTCATTTCTGAAACACTAACTCTGAGTGTATGTTCCTGCAGACTCTTCACCTCGTTCGGTGCTTCTTTACATGAAGCCACATCTGTGGGTGCTTTAGCTTCTCTATGGGTAAATTCTTCCCCACTGCATCACAAACCTTTCTCACTCATTCTTCCCTCCACAGCCTGAGTCTCTTTCCATTGACCTGAGTCAGGTCTGATTTACCCAGGGTGGTTTCTTGTTTAGGGATGTCCCAGACTTGTTTTCTCTGAATAAGAAACCCATGAAACATCACTCCTGTCCCTGGGGTGTAGACCTGCACATGATTGAGGGGTGTGGACACAGATTAAGAGACATGCCCTAGATTAAGGAACATCTTTATCTTTCTAGTCCTCTCTGGCACCTTTATCTTTCAAGTCCTCTCTGGTTACAAGCAAGTCTCTTCTCTGCGGCAACAGCCCCCTACCCTCCTAGGAATGTCCCACTGAAGAGACTCAAGAGAAGTCCTTGGAATGATAAAACTGTTTACCCCCACAGGTGTTTTTCCTGTAACTCCCATCCTCCTACCTATGTGTCACGTATCATGAGATCCTGGGGTTTTCCCTTCCCCATTACCTCATTGTTATCATTCCTAGCCAAGGTATAAAAAAGACCCCAACTCCTAATAAAGATGGATTTGGACATGATCCCACAATCCCTAAACTACGAGCTGGCCGCCAAGATTGCTATCAATATCTTTCGTCTCATTTTTCTTCTTTCTCCAAACAGGACTCTTAATACATGATCAGTCCTTGCCTGCAAGTATCTCTGGGAGCCCCACTGGCTCATACCTTCTGCCCTAGATCTACCCTGCTTTTAATACCAACATGAAGATTTCAAGAAAAGCCCTCGTTACTGAGATTCCCCTCCTGGGCAAGTACCCAGACAAGCAGACTTGATACGAAGTCCAAAAGACTCAGCTACTGAGGTCAAAAGCTTGCCACAGATATAAGTTATCTTCTGGCAGGAGATTTAAAAAAAGGGGGGTTAGCAGGTCCCAGATATCTGGGACAGAGAGACTCAAGATTCAAACTACACCACAGCAAGGTAACAGCAGCCACTGTTTCTCAAATGTCTCTACAGGTCTCTCCTCCATGGATCTTCTCCAAGTATCACTTCCTTTCTCCTTTGTTCGACCTCCTTTATATATTCACCTCACTCCTTCCCATCTGCTCTCCCATTCAGGAAGTCCAATTCATGGCATACTGGAACTTGTACTGCAAGGTGGCCACATGTAAGAGTTGGCAGGGAAAGTGGCATCTGGTCAGTGCCCCTCCCCCTTGTATGGAGATTCTGTAATCGTGTTAAAGGGAAATGAGAATGAGTAGTAGAGGGATACATAATGTCACATAATGTCTCATATAACAGTTCTTTTCTGTAAAATGATCTAACGGGACATCATTCATAAAAGCAAAAGAGTACTGGGTGAAGATTGACATTTGATTCACAGTTACATATATTATGTATATATATATGCTATATAATATGGAGTATCTAGATAAATGATAAATAGGCCCCCAAACAAAAGCATGTATATACACAAATATGTGTGCATATATGTATATAATCCACTAACTCATGTGACAAGAACAAAATGAAAATAAAGACAAGGAAATGGAGGAGAAAAGCTGATGAATTTCAAATTTTATCAATTAGTTTATTCCCTCTTTCCAACATGCCCCTACAAAGAAAATTAAATGGCACTGCTAACAAAGTCTAATTAAACGAACCAAATGTTCCCCCCAAATGAGTTCTTAAACATAATGTATAATTAATGTATAATTAACACTATGTGTTCCATCTCTAACACATTACCTGGGTGATTAGGATAATAAGATGTCTAATTTTCGGCATTTGATAAAATCATGAGAAAGATCTTTAGAAATATGGTGATGTAAACTGTGGGCACACGGGGGGGGTGTCTTTGGACTGAAGGTCCTTCTAACAGGGTCCCCTCCTCTACCGAAACAAAATGTGAAGAGTTCAGATTTACAACGTGAAGGAGAAACAGCTCATTATGTCAACAAAGAATTTACCCCAATCAGGGAATCCTGAAGAGAAAAGATTACCCATAGAGAGAGAACACCCACCATTCTCTCAATCCACCATCCATGTTGTTGGTCAAATCTGAATCCAGTTATATCTGACATCTGGAGTAATTATTTGCTTCGGTGGACTGACAAGGACTTCGGATTCAGTGACTGTTTTTAGATTCAGAAGTCAGTTGCGGTTAAACATCTTACAGGACGTAGATCAACTAGTTGGCCTCTGACACAAAACTCAGTTGATAGGTGACCAGGCATGGCCCTTGCCCAGCGTTGCTCTGAAAGGATGAACCATCTGCTTGGCTTCATGTTGCTCGAATCAGAACATATTTTGCTCATCTGTTGTTGTGGGAATTCAGCGTTGTGATCACCCTGTGAGAGGAAGCATTGGTGATGTTTCTTATTAAGTTGTTGACTTCCTGCAGCTGCTGAAAATTCTCTCATTAACATCGGCTAGAAACATTGGCCAAGTCTGACCCCCTAAGAAGCGTATTGTGCTTCTTGGAGCCACAGAGAAGCGGCCCATGAGTCTGCAGCTCCGGCCAGTTTGGCGATTCAAAGCTGCGCACATCCAAATTGCTATCAGGAGTCAGAGCAACTACACAAAAGCGTCGTCCCATGTTGCTTCAGAGTGAACTGGAAGAAATTCACCTTTTTTTGCAAAAGAGAAGCTAGAAACTACTAAGACCCTCTGGGAGGGGGAAGAAATTCAAAGGTGCTGAAAGGGTCATGCAATTCGGTCCTATTGGAGCCAGAGACCACCAGTGTGACACCAAACCAGGTCCAAGGGGGCAGCCTCAGGGTGGGGGAGGAAGGTATCTCGGACCCCCCCACTGGAGGCCCAGCTACAGCACAAAGCAGTGGCCCTGCCACCATGTTCATGAGCCCAAGTGGCATGACTGGGTTTGGTAAACCCACAATTGCCAGTGGAGCCCAGGGGATCGCCGGTGAGTCACGATGCAAGCACAGACCACAGGGACACTGACACTGAGGTGTATCTGTCCCTCTACCCAGAGGTGCATGTTCTGCCTCCAGGAACCACCCCCAAAAGGTCAAGATGCAGTTGAGAGAGAGTGACAGGATCTGGGACACAGAGCCTTTTATTGGGGTCCCTTGGTGGAGTGCTTTGGGGTTTCCAAGACTAAGACCAGATAGTTAATTCAAGCCAAAAATGGGCAAGAGAGTCGTACCCACAGTGTGGGGTGGGGGAGCTCACACTTAAGAGAAAGGCTCTGAGAGACAGGGGAGAACGTTGCCCTCAAGGGCTATGGGGGAGTCACCTCAGGAGCTTGCAGCTGCTGGTGGGTCTTCAGGCTGTTAGCCAGGTCCAGCACTTGCATGGGGGTTCCGGGTGCAGCAGTGTCAAGCTTCCACGTCCATAGGTCACTGGGCCAAACGGAACAGATGCAGTCAGCAGTGCCATGGAGCTGAGCTATGGAGTGAAGGAGGGTGGTAAGAGGAGCAAGGGAAGCAGAGTAGAGAAAGGGGGGCATCATGTAGGCATGGTCTGGTCTGGGGGGGTAGGTCATCCTCCCCCTGGAAGACACCTGGAGATGGGAACACACTACAGAGTTGGTTCTGCTGAAGGCAAGTGTACTGGCCCGTGTCCAGGTCAGCTAGTCAGTGGTCACGGGCTCTCTGAGGCCTGGAGACAAGGCTCCTGTCTGGCCAAAGGTCATTCTTGGGAGAAAAGCATAGCTGTGACCAGGTGGCCAACAAAAGTCCCAGTGGCTGGAGTCTGCAGACAGGAGCTTGGAGAAGGAACCAAGGCGGGAGCCAACATCATCCCCCAAGATCTGCAAGAGCAGAACCAAGAGCCCAAGCCAGGTAGGTCACTCTTGGGGTCTCTACTGCTTGACAAGCACATGTGTGGCTCATGTGGCCACAGAGGGTGGGATCGTCGCCTCGACCTTGAAGGTGACGAAACCATTCCCACCCTGAGTTCATTTGCAGTTCAGCCCAGTTCAGAGGACAATTTTGTATCTTGGGCAAAACGACCCTCGCTTGCTTTGGTTTCACAGTCACTATTGTTTCCTGGATGCTTTTTTTAGCAGATCCTGCCAGCACAGAGACCACCTTTCCTGTTTATCATTGTGTAAAACAACCCTGATCTCTGGACCCTCTTGTAAATAGATGAAGACACATAAGCTTCAAATATAAGTTATCAGGTGGCCTGAATGTGTTCTTTCCAATAGCACAAACAATAACAATGCTGCTGTGAGTTAATAGATAGTATATCTGCTGGCCTGTGTCCCAGTTCCTAGCACAGAGTTCCCAAATGTCATGAACTTCCTAAGTGATAAAGAGACCAGGGGAGATGTGGTGTGTGTGTGGGGGGGGGGGGGGGTATTTCCATGGGGATTAGCAGTTATACAATCATATATTGTAAAATATGCAAAAATAAAAATTTTTAAAAATTAAAAAAAAAAGATAAAAGCACTAGGACAGAGAGCCTGATCCTGGTTCCTAAGAGGAACCTCTAAATCTTCTGGAATTCTTGGGTGACAGGGGCATCTCTTGTTTTATAACAGTCACTCCAGGTGGGCAAGCATATTAAGGAAGCCTGGAGGCATCAGATTGCCCAGTTTTAAATAGAGAAGGGGCTGGGAGTACAAACTGGTCCAGCCACTATGGAAGACTGTGTGGAGGACCCTCAGACAATTGAAAGTGGAATTACTATTTGACCCAGCAATCCCACTACTGGGAATCTACCCAGAGGACATGAAAACACTAATTAAAAATGACACCTGTATGCACATATTTATCGCATCTCTGTTTACAATTTCCAAGACATGGAAACAACCCAAATGCCCCAAAACCAATGAATGACTGGAAAAAAACGTGGTCTATGTACACAGTGGAATATTATGCATCAATCAAGGAGAACAAACATGTCATTTGCCGCAACTTGGATGGAGCTAGAAGATATTAGCAATAAGCCAGAAAGAAAAAGAAATATGGAATGGCCTCACTTATATGAAGGATATAGGGAAAAACAAACAAATGATGATTAGGAACAGCCAACTGAACTGAACCATGGGGGGGGGGGGGGGGGAAGAAAATGGGGGAGGTGAAATGCACAAAAGATTAAGATGGTGAACGGGTGTTATGGAAATGGGAAAACCCCAGGGTACACAATGATGCTTCATATGTAAATATATAATTAAAATATATATATATATAATAAAAAAATGAGAAGTGGTGGGGATTAAGTATCGTGCTGTTCCTCGGTGAATACAACTGAAAGTTCCTTTTCAGGAAGGAATTCATGAGCATCCTTCCCCACTCCACCACCCAGTCTCTGCTGTAAAGAAAACCTCAAAGTGAATCAATTGCTAGGCAAGGTCTGTCTCCCAGTCAACTGTGGCTCGTGATTCATTTTTGTTTTATGTCCTCCTCGACAGGTTTATTACAGAGATGTCTTTACAGCCAATAAAATGTGTGCGATATTTCTGAAACAGAGTGAAAGGCAAACCCCGGAGCTGAGCATCCCTTTCAGTTTACTGTGACTTCTGGGCCAGGCACGGAGGCATGTGCCTTTAATTGCAACCTACAAAGCAAGGCTGAGACTAGGAATTGCTTGAGTCCACAGGTTTGAGACTTGCCCGGGGCAACAAAGTAAGACCTAGTCTCAAAAAATAGCTGGGTGTGGTGGCACGCACCTGTAATCCCAGTTACCTGGGAAGCTGAGACTGGGGATGACTTGAGTCTGTGGTACCCCAGGCAATGTGAGCCTGCGGTTCCATGGGCAAAAATAGCAAAATCTAGTCCAAAAAAAACAAAAATCTAATAAAAGTTTCCTGTGACTTCTGCTAAAATGTCTTGCCTCTTCCCTTACCCTTTCCCTTCAAGGTCTGAAGTCTCTGTTCGTGGAGACACAAAAGCTGATGTATGCAATCATTGATCTTTAGCTCTCAGGATGCAGCCCTTGTCCCTTAAATAGCTCCCTCTGCACTTGGAACTTGAGTTGGCTTTATTCACATAAAGGGAGCAAGTTTGGATCCCTGTCAAAGCTCAAAATACATGAGAACTTGGCTCTGGTAAATCCATGGGTTGCTACAAAGCCAGCTTAATGTTCAATTCAGAATTTATATCCAGCTGAAAATATTTTTTCCTTAAATAGTCATTTGTGCAATTCAACTAAAGAAATAATCATCAGCTTCAAAAATCATTAGGTCCTAGGTCAATAGGTCCTAGGTCAATAGGTCTCGATATTTTTGCCTGTGGAACTGCAGGCTCACGCTGCCTGGGGTTCCACAGACTCAAGCAATCCCCAGCCTCAGCTTCCCAGGTAGCTGGGATTACAGGCGCGCGCCACCACGTCCAGCTATTTTTCTGAGACTAGGTCTCGCTACGTGCCCCTGGCGGGACTCAAACCGCAATACCTGGCCCCAGTCAGGCTTCCTAGGCTGCCGCTTACAGGCATGCACCACCATGCCCAGCTCATAAATCATTTCTAATGCCCTTGATATTCCAGAAATAAATGGCTGAATATCTCTGCTTCTAGAATCAAAATAGAGTTCATAAACTCCATTTTGCCTATCTAAATATGACACCGGACATTTTGAAAACCTAAATCCAGTTCAAATGAATGAATGCCCCCCAAACCCTATAAAGTTACACCTGGTTCATGACTACGATCGTTTCCAAGTCCAAGGCTTTAACAATGAAAAGCAGGAGGAAATTTTTAGTGTCATCCTTTGTGAGCCCCAACCAGCATTCATATTCTCTTCCTGTAGACTTACAGAACCTCAACTAGCACTGGGAGTTTTTAATATATGCATATATTTCCAATATTGGAGCACCAGGTATACCTCTTATTTCCATTGCTGTCTTCCCTCAATAGCCAAAGTCTAATGGGTGTTAACAAAAATTCTAAAACTTATATGAATTTTAAATGAGACAGGCTTAGAATTTCACAATTTCTATGAGTACAATATCGAGCAACAGCTGAAGGAGATGCCCAGCTCCAAGGACGAGCATGAAGTTTCACTCAAGATTTTAGCTCAGAATCTGCAGTCTTATCTGAACGTTTGACTGCAGAAGGATCACTTTCCAAGATCACTTAGTGGAACTGGCAGGGTTTAGTTCCATGTAGTCCACTGGACTAAGGAGCTCATTTTCTTCCTGTTGGTTGGCCAGAATTTGCCCTCAGTTCTTCTCCACATGGGTGTCTTCTCCAACTTGGCAGCCTCATTTTATGAGGGCATGCACACCGACAAGATGTTAGATAGAGGCTGCTGGAAAGATAGAAGTCAGTCTTTTGTCAATCAAAAAACATCATCTCATCACCTTTTCCATGTGGTAATGATGAGGAAGAGCTCACACTTGAAGGAGGAACATGGATCCCAGGAAATGGGAATCATTAGGGGCCATTTTATAGGACACTCACATCCATACTGAAAGAATCATGTCCACTGCATGACAAGTAGAATAAATAGGACCTACCTCTAATTGTAAAAGTGCGCGTAATCACAATATATTAAAAAGTTCCCAGTTAAAAGGGGAATGTAAAATGACTCCTTAGATAAGACCATGTAAATGTTAGATTCCTTATAAAGAAATTTCCACCATGGTGGTTTCTAATGGGTACAATGAAATGACTGAAGGGTGACCCTTTGGGGCTAAAATCATCAATATGTGAATCTGAGTCTGCAACTCAGTCATACTGATTTCCATTATAATGGAAGGTGAAACTCAAAGAATTTATAATTTACTGCGCTAACATGCAGACACTTCATTGAAATAAAACAGACAATGGTCAGTGCAAGGCAAGAAGAAATGCTAAGAGCATGGAAGGAAGAGAGTAAAGTCAATGACAGGAAACCCTTTTACACAACTCTGAGCAGTCTTGAAGTATAAGTGAGATGAGAATAAGGATACAACCTATTCCATGGGTCATGAACCATCACAGAGCCTTTGAATCATGAGAACAAAGGATTGGAAATGAATGGTTTGGTTCATGTTCATAGAATTGTAAATAGACTGATTTTCTGGGTGTCACATTGAAGAATGAGGGTTGGTGGGAATACAGGCATAAACTAGGCAGTCTTTTCCTATCACCTCTGTAATTCTAGAATTGTAGAACCCTTGCAAAAAGCAGGAAATTATTATTTATGCATTCAGATGCTTTTCAGCTGTCTCCATACCAAGAAGATAGCACTTTTTTGACTGAGGTTTAAGACTTCAGAAACTTTGATTCAGTTATTCAACCAATGAAGAATGAATGCCTCTGCCTGGTCAGGTTAGAAGATGTCATTAATTCATTGATATTTGTAAATGCCAGGAAACATCAACAAACAAAACAAATTAAAATCCCTTCTGTGTTGAGGCTTTAAATGCAAGGAGACAGTTAACAGTAATAAAATAGGTAAAGGCTGACTCAGATGGTGATGCATGTTAAGGAAAAACATGAAGGAGAATCAGAAGGAAGGATGAGGAAAGGCAGAAAGAGAGGAAAGACTTCTCAATAGCGCAGTCAGCAGAGACCTCACCAAGGAAATCTGGGTCAAGACTTGAAAATAATAAAGAATCTTCACATGGAATCTTCTTCCAGATGGAAGATTAACCACATGGAAGGATCTTCCAGAAAGAAGAAACAGGAGCAAAGTAAGGGTGTTGTTATGAGACCATACCTGGCACATACAAAGAATAAAATGAAACGTAAGTGGAGAGAGCAAAGGAGGGGGAAGCAGGAGGAAACGGCAGGGAAATTCCAAAAGAGCTTTGCCATTACAAGCACTTGGCACATGGGGATCACTGGAGACTGAACCATGGCATCTGTTATGAAAGAGGCACTCTTGTTTTTTTTTTTCATTTTTATTAGTTTATATACTTGTATTTATTCATTTATTTTACGTTGTTGTATTTCCTGGGGTTCTCCCACCACCATCTCACCCATGAACCTTCATCTTGATCTTTTGTGCTCATCCTTCCCCTGATTTCTCCTTTTCTCCCCCCCTCCATCCATCCCTCCCTCCCTCCCTCCTCCCCTTGTTGTGTGCTTTGGTTCTATTGTCAATTTGTTCATTTTAACTTTTTCTTACTTTAACTTTTTTTTTAAATTTTTTAAAACAAGCTTTATTCTACCATTTCTTTTTTTTTAATTTTTTTATAATCAAATAGTTTATATATATATATACATTTCATATCTTTGTAATACCGGGATTCACCCCCCACCCTCCCTGACCATTCCCCCTCTGTCCCGCCCCCCCACCCCGAGTTGTAACCATTTGGTGTCTGTCTTTATCTTTTTAACTTGTTTCTGCTAATGTGATTTCTTTTAGGTGTGTCCATGGTTTTTGTGTGTGTGTGTGTGTGTGTTTTCATTTTTTCATTTTTTTATTTTTTTGTTTGATTTTCCCTATATCCATCATATAAGTGAGACCATCCTGTACTTCCCTTTTTCTTTTTGGCTTATTTCCGCCAATATGAGTTTTTCCAGCTCCATCCAGGTCGCTGCGAATGACATGTGTTTGTCCTCCTTGATGGATGTGTAGTATTCCATCGTGTATATGTACCACATTTTTTTTAGCCAATCATCCGTTTGGGGGCATTTGGTTTGTTTCCAATTCTTTGCAACTGTAAACAGGGCTGCAATGAACATGCGTGTACATGTGTCCTTTTGAATTAATGTCTTCATGTTCTCTGGGTATA
>PVHY01019318.1:0-27621 GCA_004024945.1 Uropsilus gracilis
CCCCCCCCCCCTCCTGGAATGGGGTTCGAGTAGTTAAGTGTCACCGAGAGGATCTACCCACACTTCTTCGCTGAAGAGTTTGAGGCGAGCACAGGCCCACCCAAGGGCTACGTCCCGCGGCTTCACGGTCCGGTCACATCCCCCGGGCCCCATGCCACCCCCGCCCGCGCGTCCCCGGCCCGGGTTCCCACGCGGCCGTCCGGCTCGACCCCGCTCAGGCTCCCCCCCCTGGCGCGGCCCCGCGGCCCCGGTCCTCCGCCCAGCGCGCGGCCCGGCAGCGCCACCGCCACGCGGAGATCCCGGAGGTTCCTCCCAGCCGGCCGCCGGGTCACGCCACCGCCCGTCCCTCCCCTCCGCCCTCCGCGCGCTGGGCTTTCCCGTCCACCGGCCGAATCCCCTCCTCCTCCAGGCGACCCGGCGACAAAACCTACTCCGCACGCCCTGCCAACTCTACCCAACGCCCAGGTGGTTCCCGAGCCAGACAACAGACAAAAGAACCAAGAGGAAACTTACCCGAACTGCAACGCAAAAGTCTGATCCCAAGCTTCCTGGGTTTAACTTTTAATTTTAAAAACAAAAGCAGAAACCAAAAGCCTCCTAGATTGGAAGTGGGCGTGAGAGGAAATGCTGAGGGGGAGGTGCTTCATTCCTCCGGCTGCTTTGGCACCCCCCACCACCACCACCCCTTTTCTGGCCCCCAGCCTGGGACTTTGATGTTATCTGGTGCACTGCGTATACTGCTTTACACGTGGGCTCTACGAAGAGAGTGATATAAAGAAATGTGACCGTTTATATGCCTGTTTGAAGAAAGGGCAGCAGGTGGTCACGGTAAAGGATTCCTCTTCTTACTCCACTGTGAGAACAAGAACTTTTACCCTGGCGGTTTTCCCTTTGTTACCTGGACTGAAAAGTACAGTCCACCTATCTAGTAATCCTGGCAAGATGGACCATGTGATCTGTTAGCCCCAAAAGGGAGGCCCTCAATTGGATTCATTCTACGTCCACTGTTAGCACAAACTTGGAACAAGCTGGTATCGTATGTTTTCTGGGGCTTTGGTTTTAAGAGCTCAGTTTTGAAGGTAAACATTTCCCTTCCAAGATAGTTCTGATGCGTTGAGACAAAAATAAACCTTTGATGACAATAAACTGTGTAATAACATCCATAGACCACAGATTACCCCTTATAGTTCAGAATATACCCTGTACCCTCTTCCTCATATTATGAAATGTTTCTAAGTGTTGATTTTATCTTAGTTAACTGGACACTAGCATAAACTGAATATATTTTTATGATAGATTCCCCACCCCTCAGTTCATCATAAAGCACTAACAAAGGATGCTTTTTGCATAGATTAGTAATCAAGAGGGATTGCACTGCTTGCTATTCAGTTAGGTATAGTTCATCCACTTTATACCAACACCAGCTTGTGTTCAGGTCTTGCCCTCTGGGAACTTACAAATTAACGGAGACAGGATAAACACATGGAAAAATACCTAGAGGGAAAGTAAGATACAAGAAGAAGCTTATAAACAGAGCCAATTAAAGTTATACAGCATTATTTACATGACTGCTGAGAGCTTTCTGGATTGAGGCAGAGGGCAGGATTATCAGAACTGAAGTTCCTGCGGGTGAATTCTGAGTGGGATTATGAAGAAGAGAACATTTAGGACTTGGCAAGGGTAGGAGAACAGCATTCCAGGTGAGACAACTAACTTGAAAGTGACAGCAAATGAACTACCTATGATGCATTTTCCAGATAAAGCATAAAGTCCGGGCAAAGTGAAACAACTAAGGTGCTGACACAAACACAGCATCCAAATCAGGACACTTTCAGGAGTGAAAAGGAAGTTATTAATAACTATAAGTAAAGGAAAATCATATACCTGGACTGTTCTGGACAGATGGCAATGTCAGATTCTCTAGTAATGTGCCATGAAGACAGGATGTGCAGGCAACAGGTAAGAGGGAAGCCTTTCAGGCATCATTAAGAAGAATTAAGATGCTTACATGCAAGCAGTTGGTAGTCACTGGGAGACCTATGCACTGAGAATTATCTTTTTAAGGAAAATTGTTGTTGCTGATGGATTTAGGATCTGCCATTGTGCTATGTGTATCAGCAGCAGTAGTAATAATTGTATGGGCAACAGCTGCAGCAAAACTTCTAGTATTTGTGACAGCTATAATAATAACAGTTGCAATAGTGGTGGCAGTAGTATTTGGTGGTTACTGAGAATTGACTTATTGGGCTTTCCTGTGTGAATCTTTCAATGCACATCATGATCCCATATTGCAGAGAAATAAACAAAGACTCACCAATGCAAAATAACCTTCCTACAGTCACATATACAGTAAATTGGTAGGAATCCAGAAAATACTGAGATATGTTTAAGATGGGTTTTATTTTGTCAGGGAGAGGGGGGAAAAGACTATAATAACTCTATAGTGTTCTACATCTGTGGAGAAAAGAAAAAGAATTTTAAAAATTTCATCATTTCAAGTTTTGAGAGGTTGGTGAATTAAATGATGAAAAGGGGGTAAGTTGGAATGATCTGTGCTTGAGGAAGAGAAGAGAAGCAACTTTAACTTTAAAATTATCTAGTATTAAGGATGACTTATTTCACATGTATGCTAATATTGATGTTACTTATCTAATAGCTACTTACCTGTATACCTACTTACACTCTTTGAAAGAACCTGGTCTCTAAATTCATCTAAAAACATTTAGTTCAATGCAAAATAATGAGAGTTCAATGAGTATTATTTGGTGCACTTTTATTAAAAAGGTGAAAGAAGACTAGAAGTGACAATGCAATTCCCAAAAGAATTCCCCCTAAGCAGTATCCACAAGCAGCATACTTGGGAACACTGGAAAGAAGTAAGGTCATTCATCAAAAGCAGTTCAACCTTATCCATGTTTTAAATGGCAACACGTTGAAACAAATGCCACCATCGAAAACACTCAGTCTGCTGTGGCTGTCATAACAAAATATCATAGATGTAAGCATCAACAATATATTTTCTTACAGTTCTGGAAGCCTGGAAGTTCAAAATGAAGACTAACTCCTTTTCTGCTCAGAGTTCTCCTTGGTCAGCAACTAGCTACTTCCTCACTGCATCCTGAGTCTTTCCTAAGTGCATACACACAGAAGCATTGCTTCCTCTACCAACACTGATCCTTGGGATCAGAACCCTAACCAATCACTTCATTAACTTAATTATCTCCAAAAGACCCAAATATAGTTATAGTGGGGGTAGGGTTTCAGCATATGAAACCCCAATCAGTACATAGCAGACTAGGGGTATTTTTAAATGGAATTGCAGTGTGAGTTAACACCAGCCAAGAAATGGGACTTTAAATAATGTGGGCTTTGGAGTTAGATTTGTCTTCCAGGAAGGCCCACTCCCATCTCTTGTAGCCACAGTGGGTCTAAGAATGGAGTCAGGACTGAGTGAAATACTAAATGTGAACATTGGAAGTGATTGAGTGTTTCATGAATGTTTGCTACTACTGGACCCATCACTACTGTTTGACAAATGCTGCTGTATAAGAATGCAGACATGGGAAAATTCCACATGGCTCTACAGCTGCCCCTATTTACTGAGACCACTGCTGGGACCAGTGTCACTTGATTTTATCATAGCTTCACAGACCAAAAGAACTTCACTCTAATCTCTCTTTCTTCCTGGAAGAATTATACCTAAATTAATGTCAAAATATTATCTATTTACTTTTAAACTCAGCTCTCAAATCTCCTGCAGAAAGTTGTTATGGTATACACATGTACTGCACTATAAAGTCATTTTTTGATTGACAACAAATTTAAAGCTTTCTTTCCCCCCAATATAGTCACATTCTGAACTTGTGTAAATTCAGCATTCTCCATCTCTAGCCCACCTAAGATGTGGGTCCCTACCTCTACCTTGCCCTTGCTGCCTCATCACTCAAAGACAGAAAAGGTTTCAGGACAAGAATAGGACAAGGTGCATTAACTATTCCCACAGGCTTGGTAAACAAGAGGTTAGAACAAGAGGTTAGCCTGATATTACCAGATCTGGGTACTTGCTGCCATAAATTTCCTTAGTTCCTTGTTTGGTTGGTTGCTTGGTTTGTTAGTTGTTTGGTTTACCATTTCTGAGCTGTCTTTCCACACGTTACCAAGCTGGTTGCTATGGGAGAAAAAGGGAGTTACAGACCTAGAAAGAAAGAATCAGACCTTGAGGCCAGACCAGTTCACCAGGATCTGCAGGCACACAGACTTGGAGACATCACTATCTCTGCATGACTGGGAGCTGCAGCTGGTGGGTGCCCACCACCAGAAACAAGGATGTACGTTAACCAAGTCCACTCTCCATCTCTTGGCAGCCAGTAAAGTTTCAATCCTTTGTTCTTAACCCCCAGCCCTCAAACCTATATAGACCCTGAGTGCTGGCTCTTCAGGCATTCTTTTGCCCAAAGAGGTCTCCCAAACACTCTCTTTTCTTGCTCTTTCACTCATCAACAAATTCTGACCGTGCCTGCCCTCATTGGTGTCCACAGGATACTTTTTCAATTTTGATCTGAAGGTTTCAAGAGTCCTTTTCTGGACTTGGGTGCAGGGTGCCTTGGTTCATCTGTCTGACTTCTAGTGTGGGGAGCAGTGGGCAGCAGCAGATTGACTACCCAGACATCTACCTGTATTGTTGGAGGGTGGGCTCATACTGAAGGGCCTTTGACCTCCTGCCTTGCAGTGTGACGGTACCATTAATTTCCTGTATAACATCTAATGCTCCGGAGTTATCAGTTTATTTGTTTGTTATTGCTCAGTCTTAAATAGAATAAGAAGACCATGAATGTGAAGGCCTTGTTTTAGTCTCTGCTCTATTTCCCTGAAACAATATTGAAATTAATGTTTGTTGAGCAAAAAGTGAGCAAGAGAACCCTCACTCCTTTCCATTTGAGAGCAGTCCTGCTAGTTACGTTTAGAACTTACTTCATTCATGGTAGGGATCTTCACTCAAGATAATCCTAATTATTAATTCTGTTGTACCTGAGTCCTACTTACCTTTCAGTTCAATAACTGAATTATTCCAAAATTCATGAAGAATTTGTTTTCTAAAGATGTTTGAATGTTTTAATTTTTCAACTCATGCTATGCAATTTGGGTAGAGAGAGATAGTCTAATGTTACAGACTGGGAAACTGAAATATGTTGAGGTCGTGTGTATTATATGATAGCCAGGTGACTACTGGAGAATTTGACTGAAGACCTTCCAGTCACTATCTGCCTTCTTTTCTGCTTTCAAACCCTTTTTCTGTTATACCCTCCCACAATTCTCACCCACAACTCCACTGAGATTTTTGTGGTTTAAGTGTCACATGTTAAAAAGAAAGAGGAAAAAGAGGGAGAGAGAACAGAAGAAAAAGACAAGAGGAGAAGGAAAAGGTGAAAGAAAGAAGTTTGCAAAGAAAGCTAGGTGTGTTTGTGTATAAAATTAAGAAAAACATACAATAGCATAAAGGTTTAAAACGTGATTTGTGTGAAGTTTTACACTGAGTGCTCCTCCTGGCTTTTACAGTCAACCTGTCATAGCTTCTTTTTGTCTTGTAATTCAAGAGGATTAAAAATGAGACATATTCTTAGTAAAGAGTTGGGGGAAGGGTGACAGAAGAAAACAACTACTTACTGATACCACTAGGCCCTGGAAAGAAACTCATCAGCTCCAGAATCTACTATTAATGAACAGCATGGATTAGACATTTATGCAGAAAGGCAACCTAGAGATTAAAAGCATGCTAGAAAGCCAACAACCTGGGGAGAATCCCAGCTTTGTCTGATCACCTCTTATCTCATAGACCACTGTGTCCATTGCTCTTCACCCCTGAACCTGCTCTTCTGCTAGTCTGTCCTGCAGTCAGATTTCTAGGACTTGTTTTGGTTTAGTTTTGTCTGCGCCTTTCTTTTTAAATATTCCATATATAAGTCTTGTATGTTTTTCTTTTGCTTAGCATAACCCCTCCTATTTTCTAAATATGAAAATAAGTCTCTGAAGACTGTGGAGATCTAAGAACTAAATGTAACATACTTCTCTGGATGGGATTCTGGGAGAGAAAAAAATTTGATGGAACAACTTAGTGACAACCAAATAAGTCTGGAGCTTAGTTAATAATGTATTAAAGGTAGGTGAAAATAATGACATTACCATGCTAATGTGGAAACTGAATGGGAAAACTGAATAAGGAAAGATGGAGCCCTCTTACAATCTACAAATTTTCTATAGATCTAAAATATTCCAAAATACAGTTTATTAAAGAGAATTTTAACCTGTCACTACAGGTGCTGTTATTCGGATGTACTGATCATGGAACTCAAGTTTGGAGTGCTTCAGTAACATGTCCAAGGCACAGCCACAAATGGCTTCACAAAGAGAACCTCTAAACCACCCTGACTCCTAAAGACCTGAACACAGTTTGAAGCAGCTAGTATCTGCTTCAAGTTTCCTTTCTCCTCTTTGAGAATGAATTCTCACCCTGATGGCCTATACAATGCATTATTCTCCTCAACACAGTTTCATTTTTTTAGGGACTACAGATATCATTAAAAATGATGTGTATATATATAATGGAAATATGTCAGGAATTCAATCTTAAAGAGGCCTATAGTTAATATCTAATTATATAATAATAATGTAATTTAATTATATAATACTATAATTTAATTATATAAGGAATGTGTATATGTGTGTATACATATATTATATATATATAATATATATATATATTATATATATATATATATATATATATATATATATATATATATAAAACATGTCAGCATGAGCACAGTGGTATACTGGATGTGTGGACCAAGTTACAGCATAGGTTCCCAACATCAAAGTATTTCAAGTTTGCCATATAAATCATTGGTTGTGTGCAGACTTCTTTCCTATAAATAAACTGTCAATCCCACAAATCCATAACTGGTGTCTTCTTTTTTGGAGAATCTGTCAACTCTCAATGTCTACTTCTTACTCTAATAACTCTTATAAGTTAGATCTTATCAGTTCCAAAATTCACTGGCTACCTGCTGTTTAAAATGGGCTTTGAACGCCAAAAATTTTCTCTAGAAGCTGCCCACTAAATAAAAGTTTGCAATGACATCACATATGAAAAAAAAGTACAATCTCTTACTTCCATCAACTTTTTTTTTCCTTCTTAAGCTCAGTAGTATATTATTCTTTTAATTTTCTGTTTGTAACCGTCCATGACTTATGATTTTGAAATTTCTGATGTCTTAGTTTCATGATAGTTATTACTATACCAAAAATAACTACAGATGTCAATATAAAGGAATCCAAGAATCTAAAGTCAAAATCCAAATTTGGGAAAAGTTGGAGAAAGAGCAAAAGACAGAGTGGAATTTATAGAAGCTAAAGGAAATTAAACCAATATTAATAAATAAGAGATAAGCAACAGGGTGGAAAACAGAGTAAGTCCCACATAACAGGACAATGATGGCTCATGATAAGCTTTAATATGATTTTATGCTTTTTAAATTTTCCTAAAAGGAGGTGGAGCTTGATTTAGAGGAGAGAATCAGAACAAGGGTTATAATAAGGCAGCTAAACAGAACTTATATTTGTGTGTGAGTGAGTGTGTATAGTAAATGTCAGCTAGCCAGATGGTTCTGTGACCTAAAGAGAGCATAGATATTCCTTGTAAGATTTTTTGCTACTAATGGATTATGCACACAAGGTTTGGTAATTATAAAAATATTGATGCAAGCAGGAAATCTTGGCACAGTCCTGGTATGTAGCGCTCAGAGCAGTAGTAACAGGACACACACATTTGTCTTCTGCTTGCAACTCACACAACTGTCGTTCCCAACTGTTGTGGAACCTTCTGGTTGCAAAATTCCATCCCTCACATAGTAACAAGAAAGTCAAAACAGTCCCTCCCTCCTGAGAGCTCTGATCTCACAGCAGTTTCGCAACCATGTTCTCTCAGAAAGTTCCATAGTCCACCCTTCTGGAACAAAATAAAATGTTTGCCAGAAAGGTAAATCGAACTTTTCTCTAATAGTTCTTTTCTAAAAAGTATAGCTTTCTGTTATATAAAGTTTGACTGTGAGAAAGAAGTGGCTAACTGCTGAAATTTTCTCCAAAAAATATTTTTCTACGGTCTTAGTAACCATTACTTTCATGTATCTTGAGCAACTGGTGATCTTGTAACCATTTTGATACCATTAAAAGAAACAATATTTATCATTTAAATCTCTAATGAGATTTCTTGTTAAGAAATGCTCATTTTCTTATTTAGAAAAAAGTCTCATCCCAAACCAATTGTTAGTCAAAAAAATTTTTCAGACATAAGTTATTTTATGACAGTGGTCTGTGATTCATATCCCCAGAAGGCCAAGCTGCCATTCTACAATAAATCACAAGAAAATATTTTGTGTCTGTTCTCACAAATTCAAAGAAAGCCAGAATGAATTTGGGTAGTTCTTAAATGAGAAATGTTACAGAAATACTAGTATGTGATTTAATAATATGAATTTCCTTGAAGTTTGCCAATTTTTCTGGTAATCTGAAATACGTGGTAGTATTGAGATGTTCTCATGGGATACATTGCCTGAGTAAGTCCAAGGAAATCATTCTTCTAGGTTAAATTAAAACTCCTGAGAAAAAGAAAGCAATAATAATGTTTCTTATCATGACCCATTTACAATTTGATGCACTGCTAACTAGCAATCTTAGATTAATACACTTTGTACTAAGGGACATCTCACTGTATCCTTGTAAGAAAATTGAATGGTAATCGTAATTTCCTAGGGATGCTTTACAGACAAGCAATACGTGCTTATTAAGTGATCTACATCTAAAAAAGTATCTAATAGCTCCTTTTTGGTACACTTCCACTATGTTTAAGGTCTCTGTTATATTATTCTTCCATGGCTTTTTATTATAGACTCCTTTGTTTCGTCACTTTCAAATAATTGGATTCCCTTTTAAGTAATTTTTATTTCCATACTTGTAACTGCTTGCCATGCTACTGGTCTATTTTGTTTCTCTTTTTTGCTTCTGAATTTGAAGTGAATGGGTTATTCTTAAATCCAGGACAATATTATTTTTAGGTTCTGTGAAGTCTGTGAATTGGACATCTGTTCTCAAATTCAGTTACAGTTTACTTATTCTATTAACATTTACAAGTGCTCTGAATTCTTTGCATGAAAAATGCTACATACTCTCTTTTTCTGTTTTAATTTGTATTGCCCTGACACCTGGCTTGTTGAATATGGATTCTCCAACTAGTTAAAATTAGAATTATCTCTTTATATACACCCCAAACCATAATTTTGAAATGATTTCCAATTACATTTTTCTAATCCCCTCAATTTTCTCTTCGTTTTCTAAAAATGTCAGGTTGTTTTTCTTTATAAATGGAGTAATAATAAAAGGATAATAATTTTTACATGCAAGATATAAATCTATTAGAATTTGTCTCAGATGTCACTATTCCGATTTTCTCCCCCAACTTGCCCTCTCCAGAGCTAAGTACAACTGCAAATTAAAACAAATATAAATACCATCAATGAATAAGTCAAAGAAGAAAATATTTTTTATTTGAGAATAATAAATCATGTATTAAATTTTTCATTACATCTTGCACATGTGTAGATTTTCAAAATTCAAATTTAAATTAGAAATATTTGGTATTGTCCTTTGATCAACTGCAACATATGTCTACTTTTCCATGCCTCTATTCATTACTTACAAAAAAGAACCAATTAGTAGTTATCCTAACATATGTTGGCTGTGTCTTTCACTGTTTATTAAATTTTAAACAGTTGTTTCATAGTTATAGAGTAACTCCATATTTTGGCATAATTTTTTTTTCAGTGTGAACTGCAGGGATTAACTCAGTCTCATCTTAAAAAATTTATGACTCCTAAATTTTCTCTTAATCTGGTAAAACCTGACTTTTTCCATTTTTACTCTTTGCCCCTCCTATTCCCATTATTTCTCTAAGATGTTGATCCTAGTGTAATATTTTTTAAAATGTAGTTCTTCACTCTTCTTCAGAAGATTCCTGAAGCTAAAAGGCAAGTACACTTTCCACTAATTAAATAAAAAGTCACACAATAGTATATTTACCGGGTGATACTCTGGTGCTGCTGTCACTATGAACACTGAAGGGTACCTTGGGGATGAATGCAGTTGTCACTCTGACATTAGCTTGGAAAAGATAGGTCTAGAGTCCAAACATTCTTTGCTTCCCCAATCAGGCACACTATCCTAATTATCTCCTACAGTAATGCTTTGATCATGTTCTTCTCTATGACAAAAATCAAGCAACTTCCATCTAACTACAAGATGAAGACTGTACTCTACCTGGTTTTCAAACAATATGATCCAAGCATATATTTACAGTACTATCAATGGTCATATCCCAAAATAAAGTCTTCATTTTAACTTAATGGTTCTATTCACTGTTAGGGCAATAAATTTGGGACTTCCTTCCTCAGTACACCTATTGCAATCATTTGTGTTGCACAGAATGATTCCTGATTCCTTCTTTGCTCATCCAAACCCTACCTATGCTCTAACATCTACCTGAATTGCCCCTTTTCTGTGATCACTTCATAAAGTGATCCCAGGGGATCAGCTGAAATTGGTCTACTCTCAACTAGGTATTGAATCAGGCTTGCAACTTAGATGGCATTGTTTTACTTTTTGTAGATTTTTATCACTGGACTAAATTATTTACAACAGAGATGTATTATTCCCTCCAGGGGGAGTTAGACCTACCTAGCTACCTTCATGCAACCCAGGGCTCTGCCCCCTTTGCCTCCCAGTTTGGGTGTGAGGGGTCCCACCCCCTTCAGGTTCAGTAGCCTGGAGGGGAGGCCCTGGGAGGGAGCCCTCTCTTCCCTCTCTTGAGCAGAGGGTGCAGGGGGATCCAATAAGCTGCTCCTCTGTGGGGGGAGTTAGGCCTACCTTGTACCTCCATGTGGCCTGGGGCTCCACCCCTTTCCCTACAGGTTGGGGAGGTATGGGCCAGAAAACTGCCTTGGACTGAGGGGAGGCCCCCCTCTGGTTCATTCCCACTGCAGCCATTCCTCAGTTTGACGAGAAAAATAACCCAGATACAGATATACAGGAAGAGACAGAGAAATAAAGGCCCTGAACACACTCATCACCTGCCCCAAAAGGGGCATGGTTGGAACTCTGAGACATAAGATGGTTGAGGATAGGAGTAAAGACATATCACCAAGAAAGACCAACTGTATTTTTCTGGTGCTAGGGCTAAACTCCCCACCCAGAGACACTTTCAACATGACCAAGGAGCTCCCCCATCTCAGTGGGGGTAACAAAGCCACAAAGAAGTGTCAATAAGAAATAGGGAGAGCCACTCCATACCAGACCAACAGGAGATTTGCCGACATGCCCAGAAGGGTCACCCATCAACCAGTAACTGATGATGAGAAAGGAACTGGAGTAATCATAGGGGGGACTAGGGGTAGGGGAGGAGGAAGGCTGGGGGAGAGGACCATGCCTACAAACATGAGTTATGATGCAAGCAAACAATTAAAAATTAATTAAATTTTAAAAAGAAATGTATTATCCCTATCCCTCTCTCTTTAGTCTTCCTTACTAGTTGATTAGTAAAGCAATACATTACTTTGTCTTGTTAAGCATCTAGTTTTTCACTTTTACTTTTAACTGAGATCCAGATAGTCTCCCATTCTTCAAAAGCAATTAATTTATTTGCCAACCTTTCTAAACTTAAGCATTTACTTGAAACATACCTTTCTTTCTATTCCACCTTAACTGTCTATCTCTTACAAACAGTTTAACCTTAAACACTCCTGCCTTCAACATCTCATATTCAAGATATGACTAAGTGTGGAAACACTGGAGTGTAGAAAAGAAAACACTATTATTTCTGTGCAAATGTAAAATTGCATGTATTCATATCAATACTTATTATGTGCTTATTTTATCTCTTTCAAAACAAGTTTTTCCCTATCCAGCACTTTACAGATATGTGTAAAGTCGTTGCAAACAAAGGCATAATATTAAAACCCAAAATATTTTAGGGTTTAACTTATTTTATCTCTTTCGAAACAAGTTTTTCCCTATCCAGTGTTTTAGAGATATGTGTAAATTCATTGCAAACAAAGGCATAATACTAAACCCCAAAATATTTTGGGAAATACTGGTTTTACCTCACTTATAAAGCTTTGAATTTTCTTGCTGACCAAGAAACTATCCAAAATAGCACTCCTATTTCATAAAAATGATTTCCTCCCACTATAACCAAACATGATTCTTAAAATTCTTATAATATGAGACAAGAATCTACTTGCCCCATAATCTTGTGCAAGTTATTTCTTTCTCAGCTTTAATTTCCTTGTTTTGTAATGTAGCGATAGCATCTGAAGACAAGTGACATAATGTTTAAAAAAATGTTCAAAAGTGTAATATGTAATATAAACTGTAACTGCACTGTATTAATATACTGCTTTGGTGTCTAAGGGCTTGGTTAAATTTATACTTGTTGGTCCTTCTGGCAGCCTGCTCTGTATCTCTGTTCAGATGACCCAAACTAGTCTACTGAGGCTTCTAACTCCGCCCCCTGCCCACCCACTTATTTTGCTCTACTCAGAAATCCTTGAGCAGTCTGTGGAGTAAAAACCAAAGAAAGGAGAAGTCCCTTAACTCTTGATGATCCTCAGTTTCTTTTTTATTCCTTCTGTTCTTTCACCTCCTCCAGAGGAGATGAACTTTACTCCATTCCAGGCAAATACACTTTCTTCCGGTCTCCCTTTTGTCTCAAGTGGCTCCCCTCCTCATTCTGTGTCTCTCACTCCATAAACTCTTCCTTTTACTCACGCAAATCTGCTCTGATTCCTCTTAGATTTTTAAGAAAATCTTCTTAGACTCAATTTCTCAAATGAGCACTTGTTTCTAGTTTCTCTTGACATGTGAACTTGTTAAAACTTACACTCAACTCAATCTCGTAATCTCTTTATTTTTACATGGTGGCAGTATCTTTCAAAACTGTCACTTAAGTCAGAAATGTTGAAGAGTAACAAAGATTTATATAGCTTTTCAAAATTTACAACCCATAACTTCATAGATGACTAATTTTTTCAGTTTTATCACTTGCTATGTTTCATGTCTCCACTCTTACTTCTTTTGTCCCCATCTCAATCCATATTCTTGAAAGTTAACTCATATCTTTTAAATAATAGGTGAGAGAGCCTCATGATTGTATTCATAAAGAAACTAATTTGTCAGGATTTTCACACTCATTAAATGATAGAGACAAGATTTAAATTCATATTTCTGATCACAGTGCATTTCCATAAACTAGACTTAGCTTTTGAAATAACAGTTCTGTTTCTCCCTTTCTATTTTAGCATCTAATGGATAGAATTTAGACATTTACTTTTTATTGCTTCCTAATTAGACATCTCTCATGTTTTCAATTTTGATTTTAGCCACCAATATTAGAAAGTAATAATTTTCTTCTCAAACATTATTACCTGTAGCTCAAATTTTACATTTCTTGGCATTTCATTCAGGCCTTCTGTCTTCAGATGGCTGGGCTTTCTAACCTATTCATTAGGCAAATATCTATTGAGTATCTATTACGTCCTGACTGCATTCTAGGTGTTGAGAATGTAGTCATGACTAAGACAAACATGATCCCTGTCCTCTTGGAGTTCTCATTCTCTGTCCTCTATTGTAATGAATGATTTGCAACCATCCAAACTTGTGGAAGCATTTCCTTTTTCTATGATTTTGCTCATGTTTGTCCCAACTGTCTGATCCTCCTATTCCTGCAATACTCAGCTCAAATTGCCACATTCAAGCCAGAAAGTATCTTGAGCCTGCTGTTGTTACATCAGTTGCAATATCAGATGTAATTTTTTTATTTACTTGTCCTTTATTCAATTAAACAGGCAAAAACATCTTTCATATATATTCCCTATTTGTTTATATTAGGAAAAAAGCTATTCCCTGTCATGTTCATTTTCCATTTTCATCTTTTTTTGCTCCTTATTTTCAAATTTTAAACCAATTATATTTACATACATATATATATATTAGTATGAATTTTTGACTTTTCAATTTAGATATCCTCTGCTAACACCTAATTCTGGAGGTGAAGTTTCATCCTTCTCTAAACATGAGACTCTTTCTATCCTGCAACACAGATACCATGTCCAACTCCTATGTGCCCCATGTAGATTATCATCTTGCTTGGATCAACAATGTTGATCATAGGCACATTATTACCATGAACACATGTGTTATTATGAGTACTGTTCACAACCATATGTTACAAATCTTTTTGGCTTCATTTCCCTGATGAAGATAATTACCTAATTTGTATATTATTTGCTTGCTTTTTTATATACTTATTAAATCAATCTAACATGGATAAATGCCACCTTAATGCATTCGGGCTCTTTCAATATAGTACAAATTTGGCTTAATTAAGTCAACCTAAGTTTTTAGACTTGCATTTTGAAGAGTTAACCCTGAGGCATGATATAGTATTGTCTTCACAGGAATGCCATTTGCCATTAACTGTGGAACGTTTTCCAACTCTTTTTCAAATAGGGCACCATTTCCTGGATTCCACACCTTCCTTAGAGTTTATTCCCTCATTTGGGTGGTGCCCATGCTTCACATTATTCTTAAAAATAGGTTTATGGGAAACAAAAAAATTGACACTTTTTGTATCTGAGAATGTGTTTTTTCTACCATAACACCTAAGTTACCCTTTGACTAAAAAGAATTCTAATGTGGAAATAATCTTTCCTGTAGTTTCCAGCATTCCTATTGAGTAATGTCATAAAATTCTGAATCATAACTTTCCTTATGAAATCTTTTCTTTCTAAAAGCTCACAATGGATCTTCTTTATCTGTAGCTCTAAAATTTCATAACAATATGTCTTAATTTAGGATTATTATCACTGATGTCAGCTTTATTTTTATCTAAGGACTTGTGTTCTGATTAAGTTCATTGGTTACCGTTTTTTTTTCTTTGGGAAACTCCTATCATAGAGATGTTGGACTTCCTGGACACTTTCTCTCTTTTCTCCTTTTATTGCTATGTTTCACTTCAGTTCCATGTTCAGAAGACTTCCTCTTACTCCTTTTCCAAATCTTCTGTAGAATCTTCTGTCATTTCTGCAATTCAGTTTTTAATTTCTGAACACTCTTTCCTTCAAAATGTTCTTTTCGTAGAATAACAGTCTCTTCTTGTCTTATGCCTTAGCTTGTCTCTGAATGAGTGTATTAGTGTAAATAATAGTTTCTGTGTTTCATTCTTCCCTACATAAGCTTTGACTGTAGTCAAAGCTAATCACCAGAGAAGTTTCAGTTTTATTGAGTTTGGCGCTCACTTCTATAGAAAGGTGTAGATGGGAGTGTTTTATGCAGAGGTGGCTATGGCAGATTGGGTAAAGAAACAGGGGTGAATACCGGAAAAGGAGGCCAGTGGGGGGCCATGTTGGACAGCAACCTTATATTCCTCCCTTTTTGTTTTGGTATGGCAACGGGTCACACTTTCCCTTCTCAGGCTGCTTCCTGCTGAAAGGGGGCTGCAAAGGGAACCGGGTGTTGGAAGGAAGGCAGTTGCTAATCCCCAGAAGAAGGTGGCAAAAAAGAGATTTGTATAGGGGAGTGGTGTAGAAAGGTGCCCTGGAACCACAAGTCCCAAATGGTTTTGGACCATTCAGAGGCATGACGGATGTGCAGCACCAGCCAGGAGTGGTGCCGAAGAGCTGTGAGGAAGGTGTTCCAGGCTCTCTTGACCAAGTTGTCAGCAAGCGGTGAGCTGTTCCCTGGATGAGAATCCAGCTCCATCAGTAGCTAGAAGCTAGTAATTTCTGAGGAGAAGCTGGTTAAAAGCTTTGGTTAATGAGTCTTCCCAGTTGGGTTTGAATGAATTTTATGAGGCAGGGGAGAAAAAGGCAAGTGATAAAGACAATAACGAGGGAACTGAGAAGAGGCCAGACCCAATTTGGCAGGGAGGATGGTCACCCAGGGGAAACAGGGTGTGGGCCTTGGTTTTGTGAAGTTCAGAGGCCAAGTTGTTGAGTTTAACAATGTTTTGTTCCACTATACCCGATTTGCTAATTTAGTAACAACACTCTTCCCAAAGGAAGAGACATGTTCCCCCTTTTTCAGCTGTTAAAAGGTCTAAGGCTCTGCGATTCTGGAAGGTGACCTCTTTTTGAAGGGAGGCTAAGGATTCAGCTGTAGAGCTAAGGGCACTCTCTAATCTGGAATTGATGTCATCAATGGGCCAGAGGGAGTATCCAAGAGCTCCACCGGTCTTGCCGGTGTTGGCAATGGTGGAGGTCAGGGAGATGCCCAGGAGAATGGGAAGAAACAGGGCCTGCCTATAGTGGTGCAGGGCGGGCAGAAGCTGCCAAATCTCTGCACTGCTTGGGGTATGGCTTGGTGGGCTTGCGAGGATTTGGGCATTCCTTAGACCAACGACCCAGCTTTCTGCACTTGAAGCATGGGGTTGGAGGGAGCCACCGGGTAGACTGGTGTTGACCCATGGGGGCTCCCTGAAGGACCTGGGCGAGCATCTGGAATTGGTTATTTGGAGCCTTTTCTAACCACTGAGATGTGCAGTGCTCGGCCTCCTCATTGCTGTGACCAGGATTTTGGTCGGAGGGGCTACAGGGTCCTGTTTACATTTTTGTAAACTTGTTCCTGATGTCTGGGTCGCTTTGAGAAAGTAGGTCATGAGGTCGTGTTGGCCAGGAACATGTAGATGTCATGGTGGGTGAGGCTATAAGCCTGGGGGACCCACTGGAATTCTTGGAAGTAAGTGATAGGGTCAGTGGTAAAGGAACTCAGTCTTTTTTCTAGCTGGCTGAGATCGGTCATGGAGAAGGGGACATCAACTCGCATGACTTCTGCTCCCGCAACTTCTTGGAGGGGGGCCATGGGAATGGGAGCAAGTCATGGGAGGGCTGAATGGGACAGGAGGGGAGGAGGAGGGTGAGAGCGGACTAGAAGAAGTGGCAGAAGAGGGTGATGGTGAGGAGGATGCGAGAGCTCCAGACGGTAAGCAGGAGGTTTGTCTGCCGGGTTGAAGGTGGGGTCGGGACTGGGGGAGGGAGGAGGTTTATATGCCAGGAGAACCTATTGAGGGGTGCAGGAAGAACACAAATCAGGTCGAGATCGGAGATAACTAAAGGCTTCCGATGTAGGGAAACTCCTTCCACCTTCTTGAGCGCTGGCAATAGTTGTGAAGATGGAGAAGGATCTGAGGATTTAATGACCCTTCTGGGGGCCAACATGTGGGGTTATCTAGAGGATAGAAGGGCCAATCTTGAGTGCAACATTTGGTCAGTAACTTGGGTTTGATATCGGGAGAGACGGTGGAGATTGACGAGATGACACTTCAGGGGGGAGTCGCTGGGGAGAGAAGGAGCCGCCCCCACAATGGAGAAAAGAATGTGTTGAGGTTGAGAGAAGGAAAGGTGGTGAAAAGAAGAAATCTCCGGACAGGACAAGTGGTGAACAAGTGTCTCACGCAGTTGTCCCCGAGATGTACTAATCCTTCACAAGGCTCGGGAGAGCTGGGATGGAGAAAGTAGATGGGTCATCACCCAAAGACTTTTCTCCGTAGAGAAGGACCGAGTAGTCCTCTAATTGCGGTCGGGGAGAACCTAGCTCTAGGTTTTTGCGGAGGAAGACGTGGAAAGGGTAATGGAAATGGGAAAGGGAAAAGGTAGAAGATAAAGGAAAGGAGGGGACTTCTATTCTCCCCCGAGCGACTCTAAGACAGAGAGAGGATCAGTGGCAAAACGGGACCTGGAGGAGGCTTTTGGAAGTCCGCCAGGCCATGAAGGCCAAGGTGAGGTGAGGTCTTCTCCCACACTCGGCATCAGGGAGCTGGACTATCAAGGTCAGGCTGGACTATCAAGGTCAGGCTCCCTGTGATAGCCCGGTGAAGGTTTGCAGCCTCTCGGGGGATACTCACCGGGTCGGTGATGGTGGGTGGAGGGTAACCAGCGTTCAAGAAGGTGGACGAGGGTGGAGAGCGTTTACCAAGCCAGGTGGAGGGGGGTCCTCGATGAGGAGTAACCCCTCCCGAAACCAAAGACACAGCTGTAGTCAAAGCTAATTACTGGAGAAGTTCCGGTTTTATTGAGTTTGGAGCGCACTTCTATAGAGAGGTGTAGATGGGAGTGTTTTATACAGATGTGGTTATGGCTGATTGGGCGAAGAAACAGGAGTGAGTACTGGAAAAGGAGGCCGGTGGGGATCATGTTGGACAGCAATATTATACCCACAGTTTCATATTTTCTCTCGTTTTTTTCTTGATTATTTGTTGTTGTGCTTTCAAAATTGGAATCAGATCCTAGTGATCCTTGTTTGCCTGCTCTTCCTAAGAAAGCACACCAAACTTAGACTGGTAGAATGTGTGACTAGTTTCATTCACTCAAGACTTCACACTAGGGGTCCTGGCTTTCCTTTTCCTTGTGGTACTGGCTTTCCTTTTCCAGTGCCAGTACATGACGGGTTTTTTCTTAGACTAGACAAAATTTCTAAAAAAAACCCTTCCAATGACCTGCATGGGTGGGAGTGTGTGCACATGCATGTGTGTCCACAGGTACTACAGATCTGAAAAGGCAAGAAATACTCAGATTTTAGCACTCATTACATAGGACAAATTAACCCACTTTTAATATCAGAACTTCCATGTCTTTTTCTTTAGAAAATAACTCCTCTTGTCACTTACTGGGGTATTATTAACTTATTGCATGCACTAGAGGAGGGGATCTGGTGGTCCAACTTTCTTTTCAAATAACCCCAGTTGTAAGAGAATTTCTAGGAGATATCTCTTTGGAAATTTATTTGAAATTTTTCTCAAAAAAGCAGGTTCCAGCTCCACTTTCCCTTGAACTGGTTCAGGATTTAACTTTTCCAGATCTGTTCATAGATTCCAGTTGTTGGTGCTGTTGTCTTCAACTCTTATTTACTTTGTCTTTGTGAATATCCTTTAAAAAGTCCCACATTATTGTCATTTGAGAAGTTGAACTGGAGGCTAATGTTTAACTGACATCTATAGAAGGCAACCTAGGGTATTGAGTCACAATGGAAAAAAAAGATCCAGATAATGAGCTTCCATGAAAACAGTAAAGAAAAGTATAATTATTCTTGTAATTAATAATTCCTTTGAAGGAAAAAGTTGCTAGGCAGTTATGATAAATGAGTAAAAAATTGAGAAAAATAGACAGTTTTGAAAACCATAAAAAATCAAGGACAATTACTCTTCTATTTTGTTTAATAGTTAAAATTATGCCCTAAATCTTGTTTCAGTTAATCTGTACCCTGTTAAACTGGGCCTTCTGGTTCTATGACCCTTCAACTAACTGGCATAGCTATTCTAGAATAATACCTTTGCCTATGAGGTTCCTGCAGGTTAGTTTTTGCTGCTGAGGAAACTGCCATTACTAGCTCTGAATTTCAATGACTTCCTGCAGGCAAACACCTGGAGGCAATTACCTGTACTTGTCTGCCAGCAGACACAAATATGCTTTAGGATAGGAAAACTGTAAGTCTGTTTAAAAAAAAGAAAAAAAAAAGAACGAATTCAGCTCCTTTGTGCAATATTTTCTTGTGTCTGAATGAAATGCTAGGCTATTCCAGTCTAGACTTAATTTTCTAACCTAGTAATTGTTGATCAACTCAGTTTTTTGAGCACAGAATTTCCAAGCATAAACGATTTCTACAAACCTGTTCTCTGTTTGATGTCAGAGCTCTTTTGCTCTGGTACAGGTGATTAGGTAGTAATAATTAACAAATAACCTAAAATTTATTGTGAAATGACATTGTGACTTGAGATTATTTAACAACAGACTTAGTAGCGAGGAAAGTGTTAGGAACATAAGCTTATATTACTCTTTATTTTTGTATATGTATGGTCATAGATATCATTTATATTTATAGCAGGAGATGTAGTCTCCAGAGACAACTTTGGTGACCACCACTGTTCTAGTCAAATCATAAAAGTTTTGCACTTGAACTTAAATGTAGATTTAAATTACACATTTAGAGGTATCAGAAATACCATCAAAATACTTTTAAATATGTACAATTATAAGTATTAAAATTCAAAATAGTGTTTGAAATATATTTTATGGTTTCAGAGACAATTTCAACCAAGGTAGTTTATTAAATCATTATGCAAACACTTGAGCTTCAGTTCTATTTAGTGTAACATCAAAGTTTCACTTCTTTCTGATTTTATTCTTATTCAGGCAAAGCTAAAAATGATTAACAGCTCTGACATTTCCTTTTTTCAGCAGAACCAAATTTCAAACAGTAATATTTCTTCCTTTCATCCTTCCTTCTATAATCTCTCTGCTTTTTACACGTAAGTATCACTTTAGTTTTTTTAGCACTCTATTTATTCTGCTATTTATAACTACAAATTTCCAATAGATACATGTAACAATTCAGTTTCCCCTAGCAAACTTCAACTCTATGCATTATTAACACATACTCTTTCTGGAACTCCTATAAATATATATTACTGTAAAGCAAATCATGTTTTTCCTATTTTAGTTTAGTTTTCAAACAAAGACTTGCTTTGAAATAAACCAAGGGTATAGCCAACAATAGACTGTAAAAATGAAACTGAATACAACTCTTTTAAAACATGAGCTAATGCTGCTTAACTTTCCCTCTTCAGTGCTTTAGTTTGATATCCCAGAGATGAAATGATCTCCAGCTCCTCTAACTGCTCACCAGAGTCACTTCTTATCCAGATTCTAAGTTTTGAAGTTCAGATAATGCCCCTTTGATAAAGCATTGCCTGATTCCACTCTCCATTAAATTCCTGTTTAATTCATGTTTTCACATGGTACCCATCGCTTTTGAATGACATCATTAAAATAGTTGCTTCCTTATCCCAGTCTACTTATTCCTTGAGAAAAGCCCTTATTTTGTTGTTTTTAAAAGATTATATTTATGTCTTTTAAATTATTCACAAGTATTAGGCACTATTGAAACTTGTTGAATGAGTGGCTCCACACCTTTAGCTAACAAAAATACATTAGAAAATTACTTGTAAATCTGAAAACAGACATTGGAGAAAATACATGTATAGCAGGAGAATGCAACACTCCACTCTTACAAACAGACACATGAATAAGATAGAAAATAAATAAGGGCACAATTGGCATAAACAAAGATCTAGACTACATGGATCTAGTAGACATCATAAGGCACTGCAACCCAAAAATATGAATATACATTCTCTCAAGTGCACATGAAACATTCCCCTGGATTGACCAAATATCAGATCACAAGACAAATATTAACAAGACTGTGTTCAGTCCAAATGTCTTCTCTGATTTGTAAAGGCATCAAATTAGAAGTTAACTACAAAAAGAAGGTAAGAAATCCTCTAGTATCTGGAGACTGAACAACACTGAAAGACCACTGATTAATAAAGAAGTTAAAGATAAATTTAAAAAAATACCTTGCAAAAAAATAACAAGGACACAACCTTTTCAAATGGACAAAGTAAAAGCAATATGAGGAGGAAGTATATAGCAAAACAAGCACATATCAAGAACTAAAACCCAAATAAACAATGTAATCTCACATCAAGAATCCACAAAAAGAACAACAACAACAACAAAAAAACCCCAGAAGTATGTAGAAGGAAGGAAATCATTAAAATAGAAGCAGAAATAAATGAAATATAAATAAATGAACCAAAAAGTCCAAGAAGTCAATGAAATAGAAAACTGATTTATTAACAAAATCAGCAAAATATATAACCTCTAGCTAGATGCACAAGGAAAAGGGGAAGAAAACTAAAAAAAAAACCAAAAAAAAAACCCCAAAAAAAACACAACCCATCATTAATGAGAGCAGGGAAATTACAACAGACAGAATAGAAATTTAGAAATTACAATAAGCAGCAGAAATAAGAGGTAATCATGAACATTCATACACAAATTCAGCAATCTTTTTATTTATAAACACATGGTATATTCTTTTGTTTTAAATATTTTTATTTTACTATACATATATATATATATATATTTTGCATTGTTATATTCCCCAAGGTTCTCCCACCACCTTGTCACCCATGAACCATCATAATCTCTTGTGCTCATCTGTACCCCAATTTTAATCCCCTCTCTTGCTCTGTGCTTCGGTTTTGTTGACAGTTTCAATTTTCACCTATTCTTTTGTTTGTTTGTTGTCCCTATGTCTTGTATATAGGAAAGATCATCCTATATTTCTCTTTATCTTTCTGGCTTATTTCTGTTACCATGATTCCTTCTAGGTCCATCCATGTTATCACATATGCCTCAAACTTGTCATTTTTACTTGCTGAGTAATATTCCATTGTATACATATATCACAACTTTCTGATCCATTCATCTCTAAATTCAGCAATCTTGATGAGATGGGCAAATTCTTGGAATTATACACCACTCAAGGCTGAATGAAGGAGAAATAAAATACTTGAGTTAGCCATTTACAAGTAAGGAAGTTGAAACAGCATTCAAAAATCTAACAACAGCAAAAAATCCCAGGACAGTATAGTCATATTCTACAAAACTTTCAGAGGTACTCAAACTGTTCTAAAAAATTGAGAAAGACTACATCCAAATACATTCTATGAGGTCAACATCACACTAATAGCAAAGTCAAACTAGAAAAAGAACACTACAGGACACTTTCTCTAATGAACATTGATGCTGAAATTTTCAAGAAAATCTTTACAAACCAAATTCAGTAACACATCAAAAGGATTATACAACATAGCTAAGTGAGATTTATTCTAGGGGCACAAAGATGATTCAACACTCAGAAGTTAGTCAGCACAAATTATCAAATCAACAACAACAAAAAAGAAAAATCATATGATTTTATCAATAGACTCCGAGAAAGCATTTGGTAAAGTTCAACTAAAAAAAGTAAAGTTAGGAGTTCCAAGCCACCAGACTTCAAACTATATTACAAAGCCATAATAATTTCATTTATGATGAAAACCCTTGAAAAACTTGGAATAAGAGGAACATTATTGCAACATAATAAAAACCACATATGACAAACCCACAGTTACCATCATTCTCAATGGAATAAAACTAAAAACCTTTCCACTAAGATGTGCTACAAGACAAGGGTGTTCACTTTCACCACTATTATTCAACATAGTACAAGAGTCCAAGCTAGCACAATTAAACAAGAAGACATAAAGAAACCCAAAATGGGAAAGAATAGGTAAAACTATCATCATATGCAGGTCATATGTCAAATATATACAAGGAAACCTAAACAAATAAATCCATGAAAAAAAAAGTTCGTTAAAATAGCAGTATATAAATCAATGCACAAAAATCAGTTGACTTCTATATGCAAACAATTAGCTTATAAAAGAAGTTATGAAAATGATTCCATTTACAATTACATAAAAACAAACTAAATGCTTAGGAATAATGTGAATAAAAAAGAGTTGAAAGACCCATGCAAAGAAAATTATAAAACATTTTTAAAAGAAATAGAAGAAGAAATGGAGACAGTCCCTTCTCATGGATTGGAACAATCAACTTCATGAAACTGGTCATCTTACCCAAAAGAAATCTACAAATTCAATGCAACCAATAAAAACCAACAACATTATTCACAGAAATGGAGTAAATATTTCTGAAATTCATATGGAAGCATAAAGGACTCCAAATAGCCAAAGCTCTCCTGGAGAAAATGGAGTCATTACACCTCAAAGTATACTACAAAGCCATAATTTTTAGCACAGTACTTTAATAGAAACAGACCAGTAAATTATATAATTGAAATAATATAATAAATGAAAGCCCAGAAATAAAACCACACATAACCATGATGAAAGAACAAAGCATATACACCTGTATAGCAAAGGTTTAAGGAATGATGCTCAGAAAATTGGACTGCTTCATGCAAAAGAATGAAATTGAACAGGATTGCTATCTCACAACTTACACAAAAATCAATTCAAAATGGATAAAACTTTGATGTCTATGAAGCAGCCGGGGTTAGGGATCGTGGTTCGAGTCCTGCCTGGGGCCCATAATGAGACCCAGTTTCAAAAAAATAGCTGGGCATGGTGGCGCGTGCCTGTAATCCCAGCTACCTGGAAAGCTGAGGCTGGGGATTGCTTGAGTCTGTGGTACCCCGGGCAACGAGAGCCTATGGTTCCATGGGCAAAAATAGCAAGACCTAGTCTCAAAAAAAAAAAAAAAAAAAAAAAAAAAAAAAAAAAAAAAAAAAAAAAAAAAAAAAAAAAAAAAAAAAAAAAAAAAAAAAAAAAAAAAAAAAAAAAAAAAAAAAAAAAAAAAAAAAAAAAAAAAAAAAAAAAAAAAAAAAAAAAAAAAAAAAAAAAAAAAGACTTTGATGTAAGATCTGAAACCATACACTATGTAGAGGATAGCATGGACAAAATACTCCATGACATAAACTTCAGAAATACCTTTGAGAACTTGTCTATAGAAGCAAGGAAAAATAAAACAAATCAAACCATCCAATGAGAAAATGGGCAAAACTTAAAAAGATATAGATCCAAAGAAGAAATGAAAATGACCAACAAACATGAAAAAAAAAGTTCGTTATCACTTATTATCAGGAAAATAGAAATCAAGATCACTGTGAGATATCACTTCACACTGAGAGTTGCCCATATTAAAAAACAAAACAAGTGCTGAAGATGATGTGAGAAAAAAAAAAAAAAACAACACTCACGCCAATGATCATAATGAAAATTGGTTCAGTCACTATGGAAAGCTGTGTGGAGTTTCCTCAAAATACTAAAAATGAATCTGACATACATCCAACCATCCCACTCCTACCATCTGTCCAAAGGACACAAAAATACTAATTTGAACACAGAGGAACAGACAAACCACCCCATCTATCCAGCATCAGGTCACAGACTGTGACCTGAAACCTTCACATCATCTCTAAGGAGCCACCTGGAGATAGAGGACCATTGCCAGGAGGGAGGGAAACGGAGAGGAAAAGGAAAATGTTGCGATCCCGTGACATATAATCAGCAGCAAAATGATTGTGTGATATATTTTTACAGTTGAGTTAGTTGTGTCCATTCAGTTATGAATGGAATAATTTAAATATAATTTACATTAAATTTAAATAGACTTTCTTGAGCCCAAAGTTCAAAGATAGGTTACACTGTGTTATAGCACAATGTACATATTTTAAATGGACAAAAAATTAGTATCATTTACAATATCTTAAGATAGATTGCTTTTGAAAGAGAGCTTCCTTACCAGTACTTTGAGGTCTGTAATACTGTAATACTAGAAAACTTACTACTGTGGGAAATGAAGACTGTTTAAGTTGAATGGGGGGAGGGCAAGTCTGTGGCTTTTCTCTTTGATTAATTGCTGTAACACTGCCTTCAGGAGTTTCACATCTTCTTTAGACATCATTAGGCACTGAAGCTTTTTCAGGAGACCTTTGTAGCTATGTGAATTCTGTTATTCTGCTAGCCAGATGTGGCTTTTAGACTCACCACTCCTTTGGAACTATTAACTCCGTTCATAGTCATTCTTGTTACAACTCTTACAAAGGATGGTGCTTCTCTGTCTAGAGGTCCATATTTGATTTTAAGGCTATGTATTCAATTTTTGTAATTGTCCTTGAAGGCTCAATTATCATCCCCGCTCATTTTGTGTTATGTCTTTGTCATTCAAGACCCCAACTTACTGTGCCTTCTTCTATTTCTTTCTGGTCTTCTTCCAGTTTTTTGATTTTTGTTTTTCCACTTTTGAGGCCATGATAGCTGCTATCTTGCATCACTATTTTATTTTTTATTTTATTTCCCTTGTTGTAGGGATTCAGTCTCCAAAAAATCTTATCATTGATACCATGAAATTTCCTGCCAATATTCTTCGACATATTTTATTGTCACGGGTCTTATATCTAAGCCTTTCATCCATTTAGAATTTATTTTTGTGTATGGAGTTAGGCAGAGACTCAACTTCATTCTTTCAATGTGACTATTCAGTTTCCCCAGCACCAATTGTTAAAGATTCTTTTTTCTCTATTATATGGTATTGTAGTTTTAACCATAAATTAAGTATTATTATATATGTGGATGTACTTCTGACCTTTTGATTCTTTTTCACTAAGCCATATGTCTTTTTATGCTAATACCATATTGTTTTAATTACTGTTCTTTTATAGCATTATTTAAAGAGCTCCTTCAGCTCAACAAAAACAAAGTAAAAAAACCAATCAAAAAATGGGGAGAAGAACTAAAAAGACACTTCACCAAAGAGGAGATACAGATGGCTAACATACATATGAAAAAAATGCTCCATATCACTAATAATCAGGGAAATGCAAATTAAAACCACACTGAGATACCATCTTACACCAGTAAGAATGGCCCACATAAATAAAACAGACAACAACAAATGTTGGCGCGGATGTGAAGAAAAAGGGACTCTCTTACACTGTTGGTGGGAGTGCAAACTGGTCCAGTCACTATGGAAGACTGTGTGGAGGACCCTCAAACAATTGAAAGTGGACTTACCATTCGACCCAGCAATCCCACTACTAGGAATCTACTCAGAGGACATGAAGACATTAATTCAAAAGGACACATGTACACGCATGTTCATTGCAGCCCCGTTTACAGTTGCAAAGAATTGGAAACAAACCAAATGCCCAAAAACAGATGATTGGCTAAAAAAATGTTGTACATATACACAATGGAATACTACGCATCCATCAAGGAGCACAAACACATGTCATTTGCAGCAACCTGGATGGAACTAGAAAGACTCATATTAGCAGAAATAAGTCAAAAAGAAAAAGAGAAGTACAGGATGGTCTCACTTATATGATGGATATAGGGAAAAACAAACAAACAAATAAGAAAAAATGGAAACAACCAATGGGACTGAACCATGGATCGAGAGAGGAGGAGGGGGAAGGAGGTGGGGGAGGTGAAGAGCACAAAAAATCAGGATAGCTAATAAATGTTAGTGAAGTGGGAAAGCCCCAGGGGTAAAAACAAACAAACAAACAAACAAAAAAACCCCAAAAACAAACAAACAAACAAAAAACCACATTTACCAAATATCAGAAGAGAACAACGGGCCAAACAACCAACAACTGAACATCAACTTAACCAACCAACAAATTGCAGAAAAATGGGAGATGGAGTGACTGGAGGGGAGATACAAAGGGGGGATAAGGAGGGAGGAGGAGGGATCAATTAATGCACAATTGTGACAAATCAATAAAATAAATAAATAATCGAAATAAAAAAATAAAATCAGGGAGAGAGGTATTTCCATCTCTCCTTTTATCTTGGAATTGTTTTTGCTATAGGATGCCTCTTATGTTTTCATATAAATTATAACATTTTTTGTGCAAAATCTTTGAAGAGTATTTTGATATTTTGATGTGGATTGCACTATTCTAATTTGTTACTTTTGATAGAATAGTCATTTTGATTATCAATTTTCTCCATCTGTGGGCAAATACTGTCTTTTTACTTGAGGATCTTATGATTTTAAAAACATTAATTAGAAATTAAGAAAGACTAAAATCAGTGCACTAAAC